>NW_020870408.1:196676-204176 GCF_003789085.1 Penaeus vannamei | reverse complement strand
CTTATCCCCTTCTCTCCCTCTCCTATCCTCCTTTTTATTGAAGCCCTCTCCTCCCCCCTCCTATTTCCCTTCCACTTCTGTTCTCCTCTGCTCCCTCTCCCTCCTTTTTGTCCTTAACCATTCTATTTTCCTTTTTAACCTCCACCCTCAGATGGTTGAAAATATAATAAATGTGCATAATTTGGTCTAACTACCTCTTCGCAGTGTACTTGCCTCGAAGAGAACAACAACAATAGTAACAACAATGATAATAATAAAGATAATAAAAAATAGTTAAAATAGGATTCTCATTTATTTGCATGTTATCATGCGTGCATGTGTGTGTGATACTTTAATATCTATATTGTCAATTACCCCCCCCCCCAATTTTACTCAAAAAGAATTGTCCTTAAATCCAGTCACATGGAATATGATTTCTGGCACAATTTACTGATACATCAAAATGAAGACGAAATCCGCAGGCACATGGAATGTAATTTCAGGCGTAAATTATAAATGTAATGTACGAAATGAGGATAAGAATAAGAATAATAACAGTGAAAGTAATGATATAGATAATGATAATAAAAACGATAAAAGTAATAATGAGAACAATTATGGTAATATTGATGATAATGAGAATAATAATTTTAATAGTAATGGTGAATATAGTAATAAATTTAGTGATAGAAATAATAGTAATGTTGATAATAATAATAATACTACTAAAAATTGATTATTGTCCTTAGTATTACCATTGCCTTTGTTTTTATTAGAACTACCTACCGTTATCGCTATTATTTTGACTGTCGTTATTATTATTACTACCATCTTTCTCACATTCGCATTTCATACGAATCGTTTTATTTATCTACATTCTCCATAAAATGCAACGTGTCCAATGAAACTAAACCCATGCATTTTTTTTTTCTTCCTTACACGATTTTTGAACATAGATTATTGGAGTAATCAAAGGAATTCCCTAATCCGGCGCGGTCAAGGCAAGCCGACCTGGGGAACCTCACTCGGGGAAGACCAGAGCGGGTATAACGGGGTGACGCATACTAGGAGCGGGGTGCTGGATGGCTATCGCTTTGATTGATAGGTATATTTTGATTTAATTTTTTTATGACCGACGAAGAAAAAGATAATAAGAACTGATACCGGCAGTATATCACATAATAATTCAGTATAAATCACAGAAAAATACCGAAAACTGATACCGACATTATCAATCACAAAATAATTCAGTATAAATCACATAAAGTACAGAAAACTGATAATGACAGTATAAATGAAATATAATTCAGTTTAAATCACATAAAAATACCGAGAACTGATACCGACAGTATAAATCACATACAATTCAGTACAAATCATATAAAATACTGAAAACTGATATAGAGAGCATAAATCACATATAATTAAGTATAAATCGCATAAAAACACTAGAACCTGATACCGACAGTATAAATCACATTAAAAAAAAAACACTGAAACTGATACCGACAGTATCAGTCAAAATAATTCAGTATAAATCACATAAAAATGTTGAAAACTGATACCGACAGTATAAATCACATATAATTCAGTATGAATCAAAAAAATCTGATAGAATCGATATAAAATCACATAAGGATACTGAAACTGATACCAAGTATAATCACATATACTGATGATATTATTCACTATGAATCATAAAAATACTGAATCTGATACCGACAGTATAAATCACATAAGAATACTGAAAACTAATACCGACTGTATAAATCATATATAATTTAGTATAAGCACATACTGAAAATACTGAAAACTGATGCCGACAGTAAAAGTCACAAAAATACTTAGAACTGATACCGACAATATAAATCACATATAATTCAGTATAAATCACATGAAATACTGAAAACTGATACCGACAGTATAAATCACATAATTCTAATGGGACCATTCGTTCCTTATTCGTCCTATTTATTTATTTGGATAGAGAATTTAGAACTACATTATCGGGAATAAATGTCTATGTGAATCTTTTTCTTTCCTTTTTTATAATTCCTTCTCGTCCTTTGGGCTCATACTGAATATATTACAAAAGAAGATATTATCCTGGAGTGTTTTATATTAGAATGACACAACAGAACCAAGTGAATAAGTTAATTTGACATTCACTTTCACAATTATATTTCCTGTTAAATGGGCCAAAGTGGATATGTTTCTGTCTATTTTCAATTCGCCAACATTGAATTGCTTCGGCTGACGAATGTCAAGGGAGTATAACAGATTTTTGAAGTCTATTTGAACAGCCGATGACTGACAAGGGAGCATTGCATTTTTTAGAATTCTCCGAAACATTTTGTCGACACTCATCGTGAGGTATCGGGCATTAAAATCAGTCGTGTTATTCTGTGCAAGGAGGTGTTCTGTGCAATTCATCAACGCCGAATCATCGGAGACGACCGAACTTTCGTCTCGTCCTAAACATAAATCCTTTTTAATACGCGGAGCAGAGGGAACGGAGTGCGCGTCTATGTCACCTCGGTTCAGCCCAGTCTCGCTCATCGTACTTCTGTTTTTTATTTTGGAAACATTGTACAGTACTTTGGGTAGCTCATAGACTTGAGATGAGAAGTTATTTTTACCCTCCTTCTCTCCCTTCTTCCTTGCCTTCTCTCTCTCACTCTCTCTCTTTCTCTCACTCTCTCTCTCTCTTTCTCTGTCCCTCCCTCTCTCTCCGTTTATCTCTCTTTACCCCTTCCCTTTTTCCCTCCCCTCCTTTCTTTCCTATTTCATCTATACATATATACATTTCATTACTTTGTTTATCAATTTTTTTTCTATCAGCCGAGCACCTCTTCCCCGACGCCATCCCCCATCCCCCGCCCCGCCCCCCATGCGAGCGACGGGTCCCCAGGCCCTCCCGCGCGCCGTCCCCCAGGCCATTCTCTCTGGTGATGGAGCGCTGAAGTTTTTAATTATTGTCGATGGTTGATCATGTTTCTCGCGGTGAAGTTCGCCTTTTCCCCGCTTTGTAATTTTCCTGAGCGTGGACTAGTTTACGCCAGCGACGACATTGGGGGAGCTGGGTAAGGGGAGGAAAAAGGGGGAAGGGGGAACGTGTGGAGGAGAAGGGGAAATAAGGGGAAAGAGATAGAGAGGGAAAGGGGAAGGGAATGGAGGAAGGGAAGAAGGAAGAGCAGGGGGATGAGGAAAGGGGGGGAGAGGGAAGAGGGAAAGAAGGTGGGGAGGGGAAGGGGAAAAGGAGGGAAGGTTGGGGGGATTAGGAAAGGGGGAAAGGAATAGAGGGAGGAAGAAGATAAAAGAGGAAGGAGAAGGAGGGGGATAGGGACGACGTTCGGGGAGCTGGGGTAAGGGAGGAAAATGGGAAGGGGGAACGTGGAGGAAGAAGTGTGAAATAAGGGGAAAGAGATAGGGAAGGGGGAGAGGGAAGGGGAAGGAGGAAGGGTTGGGGGGAGGAAAAGGGGAAAGGGATAGGAAAAAGGGAAAGAAGGTAAAAGAGGAAGGAGAAGGAGGAAAGGGTAAAGGGATAGGGAGGAGGGAAAGAAGGTAAAAAGGGGAATGGGAAGGAGGAAAGGGGGAAGGGATAGGGAGGAGGGAAAGAAGGGGAAGTGGGAAGGGGAAGGAGGAAGGGTAAGGGGATGAGGAGAGGGGAAAGGTGTGGAGCAGGAACGGTGAGGGAAGGAGGAAAGGGGAGAGAAATAGGGAAGGGGAAAGGAAGGGAAAGGGAGAAGGAAGATAGAACGGAAAGAGGGAAGTGGAAGACGGAAGTGAGGAGGGGAGAGAAACAGGAGGGGGGGGAGAAGGGACAAATAGGAAGAGAAAGTAAGAGAAAAGAGGGTGAAAGAAAAGGGAAATGAAAGCGGAGGGAGGGAGGGGGAGCAAGAAGGTGAAAAGAAGAAGCGGGAAAGGAAAAGAGGGGGCGGAGAGGTGGAGAAGAAAGAAAGAAAAAGAAAGGGGGCAGGTGGGAAAACGGGAAAAGAAAAGGGGGTGGCAGGTGGAGGAGAATGAAGGGAAAAGAAAGGGAGGAGGTGGGAGAAGCGGGTAAGTAGTGAAATGGAAAGGAAGACCTTAGTTATGTCTTGTTTATGTTCTCGACTACATAACAAAGGGAGATGAAAGGGGGGGGGGCGAGTCGCTCCTGCGCCCCTCCGGATGTTTACACGCTCAGCTGGAATGGGAAGGAGAGACATCGACGGAGGAGGAGGGGACGGGGAGGAGGAGAAGGAGGAAGAGGATGAGGAGGAGGACGAGGAGGATGAGGATGAGGGGAAGAATGAGGGGAAGGAAGAGGGGATAAGGAGGGGGAGGAAGAGAAAGCGGAGGTGGAGGGGGAAAAGAGGGAGGAGGAGGAGGAGGAGGAGGAAGAGTAAGAGGAGGAGGAGGAAGAGTAAGAGGAGGAGGAGGTGGAAAAGAAGGAGGGGAAGGAGAAGGAGAAGAGGGAAGAGCAGGAGGATGAGGAGGAAGAGTAGGGGGAAGAGGAGGAAGAGTAGTAGAAGTAGTAGTAGGAGGAGGAGGAGGAGAAAGAGGAGGAGTAGGAAGAGGATGAGGAGGATGAGGATGAACATGAGGAGTATGAGGAGGAGGATGGGGAGGAGGGGATAGAGAGGCAGAGAAGAAAAACTGGGAGAGGAAACGGCGGAGAAAGAGGAAGAAAAAGAGGAGGAGAGAAGGAGGAGGAGAAATCGGAAAAAGGAGAAGAGACAACAGAAGGAAGAAGGAAGTGGAGCAAGAGGAGAACCCGGAGAGAGAGGAGGAGGAGGAGAAGGTCAACATTCTGAGCTAATTACGTAGAAATGAATTTTATTACAGTTATAAATACCGGCAGGGCAAGACAGAGCGTGTATGAATTTCTGATGAAGCTTGCGAGATGGAGCTCGGTTTCTTTGTCTTGAGCTTCTTCTTCTTCTCTATTTTGTGTTCACCTTTTCTCTGCCACTTCGTTTGTTGTTCCTATGTTAGTTTTTTTACGGGACGTGTAGTCAGCGGCGGAAAACAACCACAAAATTCACATAGCGTAAAAGCTTGTTGCAAGATGACAATTTCTGAAATCTTCCCTTTCTTTCATTCTGCTTTGAATCTCTGTTATGTTTTTGATGAAGAAATATTTTTGTGTTTAGCTCCTTCTCTACATTTTGTCAGTTTAATATTTATTCTTATTTTTACTTCTCATCGTTTCTCCCTTTCTCTCCTTACGCGTCTCCTTTTCTATTTCCCAGAAAAGGAGACGAAAAGCCAAGCAGAAACCACCTTTAGCACATTCGAAATCCTCGGAAGATCCGCAACGATCTTTATTCTTCTATTTACGCAAGTTTTCCCTTAGACGAGAATTTCCTGTCTACCCGAGAAAAATTTGCCCCGAGAATAATCAACCCGATTAAGTGTGTGTTCATTTAGTCTGCTTTTCTCTTGTTCTTTCCAATGTCTTACTGGCGAGGAAAGACCGATGTGGAATGAATTCCTGAAAGATTATGCGGACATGACCAGAACGCTATGCACTATTCACTGTGGCCTGGACTGATGATTGTCCATTCACTCTTTTTTCTCAGTGAGTTACAGTTTATAATTCGATCTTGAATGCCGCGAGGGAAACCGTTCCCGATTTTAGTCCCGAGTGGCATTCATGATGCAAGCGCCACGAAGAGGGTCAGCGATGGTGAGGCAAAACCGCATTTACGAGAAACTGCAGTTATTTCAGTGCGGTCGCTCAGCTTCACCGTGGATGCTTCGTTAAGCACAACCTAATGCAAGCGTGGCGGTGAGGTGTGGGGAAGATGATATATCAGGCCAATGGAGAGGTTGTTTAAAGGGATGCGTTATCTAGCGGGCCTGACTGCCTCAGAAAACCTACCTCAGAGCGATTTCCATAGGCCTGGGACACCTTAACACCGCCCCCATCTACCTTCTATCGAGACAACAGGAATTTCTAGCGAGAATTTGTTTTGTTTTTGAGTCAGCTCCCCGCGGGGTTGTATATCCACCTTATCTCACCTTCCAACATTCACATTACCGAGTTTCCTCTTACCCCCCCCCCCCCCCCCGCTCCTCTGACGCTCCAAGGAAATGTTCCGTCATAAAACTCTCTCGGGAGACAGGAATGTTCAATTGCACGAATTGGACATTTGTTTTAACTGGTTTACGCCGTATCCCCTGAAACTTACACTGGTGCGTTTTTTTGTCTCGGTGATAAAAGAGTTTTCGCCAGAACGTGATACTATAGAATCGTTGTGGTTTATAAATACTTCAAAGTCGGGAGGGAGAAAAAACAACGAAAGACTTTTTCGTGGACCCCCGTTCGGTTATTTTGATAGAAGTGACACGCTGTACAATATTCAGGAAGCCAAACTTTTTTGTTCAGAGCTCTTTCGCTTTTCAGATAAATGCTGTTGTTTTTTACTATTCCACTGCAACAGATGCAAGTTGTTTGGAAAATTGTTGTACATTTACCGTAATCCTAAATCTATTACTTGCAAATCTATTATAAAGATACACAGTACCACGCTGACAGAAATCGCGCGGCATCAGAATTTCGCTCCATCCAACAACAGAGATCTGATTTCCTTCCTTTTCCCTTCTCTTACAGAAAAGGCCATCAAATACAAAGTGCCTTCAAACGCTCCGAAACGCATCTAGAATTCCGCATACCTTAACTCGAGATCGCTGCTTACCTGCCTTTTCAAAAAAAAAAAAAAAAAAAAAAAAAAAAATGTCAGTGTCCTGCCACCACAGACAGGAATGCGGGCCGTGATAGCAGGCGCGGGTGCCAGGTGGTTGGAATGAAGCATAGAGGAAGGTTAGTAAAGCGGAGTGGAAGGGGCAGACGGAGGTAATGGACCGAGCAAGACAGGGAAAGGAGACGCCCGAAAACGCCAGGAGGACGCCGCAGCTGGAGGAGCGTGAACGGCTGTCGTTTCGCTGCTCTTAATGAAGGCGGAAGCTCGATGCCGCCTGCCTTGTCGCGGGGATTGGGGATCATGCCTTTCGCGGTCTCTCGTTTTCGTTGTCCTTCTCTTACGATAAAAAAAAGAAAGAAAGAAAAAAAAAAAGTAAAATATCTATACCTATATAGATATCTATTCGTCTTCATGTTTGTATAACTGCGTGCTTACGTATACCGGAACATACATACACACACACACGCACGCACGCACGCACGCATACACGCACGCACACACCACACACACACACACACACACACACACACACACACACACACATTCACCCCATATATCCATCCATGTATGTGTACGCTTGTATGTATAAGTGTATCAGCCCACCATCTACCTACACCTATCAATCTAAATCTATATTTCTTTAACCCTCTACACACACATACGCTCATCTGAGTCTTCGTAATCCTTAGTTCCATCGTCCTTCATCCCTTTATTATGTAATGTAAAAAATGCATAATATTCAGCATGAAAGTGAAGCACTTGGATGCAGAAAACTCGAGTCTTTGAGAACTCTTCTTTCTTTCTTTTTCTTCATTTAATATTATTGCTAAAA
>NW_020870408.1:179176-189176 GCF_003789085.1 Penaeus vannamei | reverse complement strand
ACAGACTGATCAGTATCGCAACCGGGCTTTATCCCTATCGGTCTTTCATTTAACAAATTAGCCAATTAAAAAAAGGCAGTCTGTAATTCTCCAAGAGTTAGGTGATTAAACCCAACTGACAGATGCAAAGCTCTTTTAATTAGTCTGATTAGTGCTTCTGAACATCCATTCCGCCAGGGTGCTTCTGCAGATTTATTAAATTTCCAAGTCATTCCTTCAACTGTGCCAAATTCCAAAATTGTACGCTTATTCCATTTGGTCATCATATCTTATAGCTCTCTATATGCGGTTACCAATTGTGAGCCGCCGTCTGAAACATATTCTTGGGAAATCCATATATGGAAACAAATATTTTCAGGGTCATGATCAAACTTTCAGTGTCATATCCCTCCATTAAGTCTATAAAAAATGCTCTACTAGCCATACAGTTAAAAACATTCCCATAAACTTTACCTTTTACTTTCCTTAACCGTATCTTTTACCCAAAATGGTCCAAATATATCACATGTGTTGTAAAAAGATTGGAGAAGGTTTTCTTGTGGAAGCTGTCCCATTCACTGTCCCTCTCTTTTGTGGTCCACTTCTGCAAATTACACACTTGGACTTTACTGATTTTGTCAATTTCCTTAACCCTGGAATCCAGTATTTAGACTGAACTTTTAATGTTGTTTCTACATATGTATGTCCCATTTTATGCATATGTTCTACATAGAGTCTTGTATATTGATGATTTCTTGGTAGCAAAGCATATATTTTCTTATTCCAATTGGCCTCTGAGGAAATTCGACTACCCACTCTAATAATTCTATCTGAATCCTTGAATGATCCTAACTTACGATAGGTCAACTCACTGTGGAGATATGCAACTCTGAACCACTCCCACGCAATAAAGTTCCGCTGATTTAACTTCATCCGCAGTTGGATTCTTGAACATTCCCTTTAATGATTTCATCTTGAAAACATTGATGATAGTCGTCCAGTGAATGTTAATGAACAGTACGAATAATGTTGTTTTGAATGTCCCATATGTCCAGCAAAGCATATATATTCCAATTGGCCTCTGAGGAAATTCGAAATCTGAATCCTTGAATGGTTCTAACTTACGATAGGTCTCAACTCACTGTGGAGATATGCAACTGTGAACCACTCCCACGCAATAAAGTTCCGCTGATTTAACTTCATCCGCAGTTGGATTCTTGAACATTCCCTTTAATGATTTCATCTTGAAAACATTGATGATTCTGCTGTAGTCCGTAACAATTTATTGCAGTTACTAAATCTATGAATGTTAATGACCCAAGACTCCTCTTTTGTTACAGTACGAACACTCCTTCTCAAAGTTGCCTTATCTGGTATTTCCACAGAACATTTTTGACTGATTGGCCACTGACAAATGGGAAGTTTCATATACTCGGCTCCGTTGTGCCACACGAGTCTTTTTGTAATTCTCCAGGAGGGGTGACCCGAGTGGTGTAATCAGCCAGGTTATTGTCCGGGTTTGAATTTGAGACACTCACTGCTACAAATGTTTGAAATTTTAATTAATCATTATTAATCTGAGATCTAACTATTTCTGAGTCAGTAACATGAATTATTCTATCAAACTTAAATTTAATTTCCTTTATTATTGTATTTCTCAATCTGGAAGCAAGCCAATACTGCAGCACACAATTCCAATCTGGGTAGTGTATTTTCCCTTTTAGGTGCTAATTAACTTTTAGCAGCTAGCAGTCTTGATTTTCCACTGCCATCCATCAATTGCCATCTAATATATGCACAGCATCCGAGTGCAACTGTGCTAGCATCACAAAAAATAATCAGTGATGGATTTCCATCTGAATCTAATGGTTTTATGCATCTTGGAAATATTGTCTTCCAAATCAAACTTTCTTGGAAATAATGATCTCCAAATCATATGACTTTCTTGGAAATAATGACTGAAATATACATATGATCTGGCATTACATCATCCCATATGCCCAAAACTTTCTCTTCATCTACATTCAGTATATTAACTTCAGAGTTTAATTCTAATCCTCCTGGCATCACCCAGTGCTTGGTGTTGAAGCTTCCTTGTAACAATTCTTCTGCTTCTTGGATAAATTTACCAACCTTCTCAACCGTGGGGAGACATACAAATATATCATCAACATAAGAATTTTCAGTTAAGAGATTTCCAGCTTTTTCATATGATTTAATCATCTTAGCAGCCTGTCTCATAGCCAGTATTGATATTATTCTACTAGGTTTGTCACCGAAGGTTACCTTACTCAGGCGTATTGGTCAGGTTCTCTTTCTAATTCCATGGATCACCACAAAAATCTACATAAATTCTGATATTTCAACCGAATTGTACATTTTCTAATGTCGCTTACTACAGCAAATATTTCTTGCCTAAATCTCAACAAGATTCCAAACTTATTCACTAATTCATCTGGTCCTTTGACTAATATTGCATTGAGAGAATATCCTTTACAAGTTGCAGAAGCATTAAATACTATTCTCAGTGGGATTGATTTAGAATTGGGGTTATTCACTTCTTGGTGGGGTTATATAGAATACTAACCCTTTGTATGCTCGGACTTCTTGTGCAAATATCTTACGAGCAACCCTTCGTTCAATCATATCCTGGATATGATCTACATACTTATATACTCTTTCCCCACTTTTTTTCCAGTCTGTAACTTTTAGTCTAGTATAGGCAAAAACATAATTATTAGGCAATACTGAGGGATCAACCAAAAAATAGAAACTGAGCATTTTCCACATGCACAGCCTCCACATGTGGGATAACATTGTATCCCTAATCCATCTATAGTAAAAATATAATTGAAATATTTCTCAAGTTTACAAAGTGGTGTTTTCTCTCTATTTTCCTTACTGGGATAGAAACTGACATGATTAACTACAACAGTAATTCCTTTAAGTTTATTTTCTCTATCAAATCCACAAGAACCCCGTATACAATAACCAAATTGGTTTTTCATGAATTGTAAGTTACCTGCAGTTTTCACCAGAACTGGAATTAAACAAGCATAGTCTGCTCCCACCAGAAATTCCAGTTTTCCTGAAGGTCTTGCTAAATCTAATTCTTTTACTCCAAGAACTTTGGCCAACAGGGGTACATTTACTTTTGTCACTGGGGATGAAATCTCCGATATTCCACAAGCCTCTATTTGCCACCAGTTTTCTTCTAAATCCATAACAGGTACTTTGTACAGCTTAGTTTTTATATTTTCTGTTACATTGCCAACTTAATTACACATAAATTCAAGTCTTCACCTTTCAATCATAATCTATTAGCCATTCTGTGAGTGATGAGGGATAAATTTGATCCTGAATCCCACAAAATTGGGATATCCATCCCTTTACTTCTTATATAATAGAGAATTAAAAACACATCTTTTTTTAGTCTTTAAACTATTATTTACCACATTTATATTAGCATCAGTATTTCTGTCTAAGGCATCATGTATCAGAGGGTGATGGAATCTTTTGCAGACTTTACCCCTTCAATTAATTTCATCACATATTTTATCTGTGCAATCTCTGCTTAAGTGGCCTACTCTGAGACGTATATAGCACACACCACGAGAACTCAAGTTGCTAAGCTTATCACTTCCACTCGCATTCAAAAAATTCTTACACTCATCAATGTTACGTCCATTTGCCATGTGATACCAGCATTTATATGGTAGATTCTTAGACTCTCTCTGAGTATTTGTGATATTTCCTTAAAAAAAAAAAAAAAAAAAAAAAAAAAAAATACTATTCATAAATTCATTAACTTTTCCATATCTCTCCTGATTCTCTTTAATTTCTTTTATAGCGTATGTCAAGTCTTGTTGATCTAAATTTTCTTCAAAATGCACATTATGAGATTGTGCTTTGGAAGTCATGTGATATTTTAAATGTCTGAGTAATGTATGATTTTTCTTTCCCTTGCCAAAATTTAATCAAATATGGGAAAGCATCTTTCTCATCTAAAATCTGATATTTCATCACTCATTCCCTTCTTAAGTGATCAGGCAATAAATTTTCAATCATTCTAAAATTGGTCACATTATTTAGTTCAGATTCTAACCCTATTTTTTTCAAATCCAAACAACATCTTTCTACAATATTACAAATTCAACAAATCTTTTCCCTGAATAATCCTGTGTTGGTTTAATTTGTTTAAGTTCTTGCAACACAGCTCCCAGAATGTGAGCTTTGTAACCATACTTTTCTGTGAGACGAGCTATCATCTCATGATTATCCTCTACCCTCGTACAACTTCCAAAGCACTCCCTCGGAGACATTTCAGTAAAACATATGGATCCTCATCATAAATGGGAAGAACAATTCTGTCATAATTAGATTTGAAGGTTGGCCATTCTCTTATTTTACCTTCAAATGTGGGTGGCTCCACAGCCTTTAGTTTGAATTTTTCACGAGTTTTACCTTCATTTTCTATGTCAACCAATTTAGAGAAATTCCAATCTGTCTTTTCCCACAGTTTGCATATATCTGACACATGCATTTAATTGATCATCATAATCAGAATCTGTAGGACTTAATGCATTTATTAAACAATCATTAAACTCTTCTACGTCTTTGAAGCAACTTTCTATTTCCGTCCATAAAAGTTTCTGTCTCTACGTTAGTTGGATCACACCGTTCTTTAAAAATATTAACTTTTCTACGCAGCTTTCGCTCTGCTGTAGTTCTCTTCCTCTTCAACTCCGTTAAACTTCCGTTAAACTTGGTGAAGAAGTGTCTCCTTCCTTGTCCTTCTTCTACTCTCCTTTGATTACTCCTTCACCTTGCCATGCTGTCTCGATACTGCGATGTTAAGTTGTTGTACGAGTCACTTGAAGGATGCAGAAAAGTCCATGATGAGCATCATACTTTATTCATTAATTCAGTAAGATCATAGATCACCACTGGACTTGTGTAAGGAAGGTTATCTAAATCTTACATATATTCACACATTCTTTTAACATAAATCTCTTTCCTTTCCTTAGCACAAAAGTTTCCAGAGATACATGTGTATCTTTTGCACTGGTTACATTATGTCTCTTCAATTAACATAGTCCATAATTCTAAATCAAAGTTTCAGATTTCCAAAGGTTCCTGTCACCATGTGTTTCTGTTTTCTCCTGGTCTCCTCTACCCATAATCCCTCACAATAACAAAGAAGAAACGAGAAGCTTCTGTTTGTTTTTACAAATATGAACTTAAGAGAACAAAACTAAAACGTCTGCAATTTTCTTATAAAATATAATTTCTTCTTATTATTAATAATACAGATTCTTTGATTTTAGACATTGTGTTCGTTGCTGTTGTAACCGTTCGCTTATTCACACATACATATCGAATACCTGCTCTAATCCTTAACCCACCTACATATCACCTCTACAAGAAATTCACTCAAGGATTTTAAATTATACTAAGTGCCATACAATTGATATCTGATAATTCTTAAACCTCTGTCAGGTAAGTAATACTGGAATTTATGGTTCTTTAGTTTTAAGGTATTGGTGAATGTGTTACATATAACTAACTGATGGAGTCGATCCTGTTGCAGTAAGGGTTATGCACTGCAGACACCATGCTTTATGCTTACAATAGTTATTATTATGGGAAGTTAATTTTCAGCCGGCGCATGGCCGTAAAAACTGGAATTGCGCCCCGCCGCATGGAAAATCTACTAAGAAGGAATCGTGCCCACTGCACGGATTATTTACTCTCATGTTCATACAAAGCTTATGGTTCGAGCCCGAGATGCATGTGTCTGAATCATTACTACTAGCTTATTAGAAGATATAGAATTCTTGCTCATAATTTTTTTTCTCTATGATATGATGGTACTCAACTTGTTAATCCTAACAAATCTTACTGTTTAACAACTCGTGTGACACGTTTCCTTTCTCATGACAAATGTACTTATTATGCCCTCAATCTTCTGGCATGTTAGTAAGGTTACTAACAAGTAACTTAGCATCCTCCTCTTTAGCCCTTTTACTGGCCTGGTACACTTACATATCAGCCCCTGAAGATGATGTGACCCTCCTTGATACACCTACACCATGCCACGCGACGACTTGTAGAAGCCTAACAGAGCTAGCCGCCAGATGCATCATCGGTGCATAAGACGTTGCAGACGGCTCAAGGATGAGCCTCACTTTCTCCTAAGCAAGCAAAACGCCCTCGCAAGGAATAGTTGCATAAAAGGACGTCTCATCAGACAACAAGGGCAGACCGGCAGAGCAACGGAGAACAAGAGGCAGATGCAGAACAGAGAAGGGAGAGACAGGGACAGACGATGGTCTCGCTCGTCACCGTTTCGCTCTCGGCATCCGGGGCACGGGTCTCGTGGTCACACGTTCACCTCCTCAATAACCCCTCCAGCAAAGACGCCTTTCATTCACCTGCTCTACGCCCCCACCCTCTTTGACATATTACCTTGACCACACAGCACACACACACACACACACACACACCACACACACACACAACATATATATATATATATACATATATATGTATGTATGTATGTATTTATAATTATATGCATTAATATATATGTATAATATGTATAGATTTATATATATTATATATATATGTATATATAATATATATATATATTAATAATATATATATATATATATATATATATATATAGAAGAGAGGAAGAGAGAGAGAGAGAGAGAGAGAGAGAGAGAGAGAGGGAGAGACAGAGAGAGGAGAGAGAGACAGACAACAAGACAAGAGAGAGAGAGAGACAGAGACGAGACAGAGACAGAGAGACGAGACAGAGACAGAGAAGAGATATCGACAGACAAGACAGACAGAGACGGGGAGAGATAGACAGACAGACGGGAGAATGAGAGTGAGAGTGAGAGAGTGAGAGAGAGAGACGGACATAGATAGACAGACAGACAGACAGGGAGAAAGGCAAATAGACTGATAGGCAGACACATAGACAGACACAGAAATAGATAGAACAGATAGATGCACAGATGGATAGAGAGAGAGAGAGAGAAAGGGGGGAAGGAGGAGAGAGAGAAAGAGAGATGGACATAGACAGACAGAGAGAAAGGCAAAGAGATAGATAAGCAGACACATAGATAGGCAGACACAGAAACAGATAGAGCAGATAGAAACAGAATGGATAGAGAGAAGCGAAAGGGGGAGGAGGAAGGAGAGAGAGAGAGAGAGAGAGAGAGAAGAGAGAAGAGATAGAGAGAGAGATAGAGAGAGAGAGAGAGGAGAGAGAAGAGAGAGAGAGAGAAGAGACAGAGAGAGAGAGAGAGACTGAATTAGTGTGGGGCGAGAGAGTGAGAAAGAGAACCATTCCCATTTGCAAATGCACCAGTGGCAGGGATGAAGCTAACATACTCAGGCACTCCCAGTTATATAACGTAATTGCAAGCTTGGTGGCTCACACTGTCACATTCATACTCCAGGTTGATATGTGAAACGCCGATTTATCAGACATATCAAGATCAAACCATTTGCCTCCCTTGCAGGACTGAATGTCAGGGAACATGAATGACTGGTCCATGTTACATTGCTACTGCAGACATTCAGTTTACCATATAGCCCTTTGTCTTTCTGCGATCTTATCTATAGCACTTTTCAGTGTATTTACTCATCTGGAAGCAATTGAAATTGTAAAGATGCCAGTTTGCTGGATTGTAATCATAAGACAGGGCGTAGTCGAATAAATGGTGTTGTAGGAAGTCAGGTTGAAAACTAATTAGAGGAAGAGAAAGGAGAAACAGAATGAATAAACTTGTGTTGTGTAAACTAAGAAAAAAAATCGAGATTCACAGAAATCCTCATTGTTTTAACTGCAACGATACACCCGAGAGTGTTTCATAACTGACCGAGCAAGACAAAGGAAGAGAACCGAGTCGCTCCGAAACGACCAAGACGAGGAAAACGCCGTGAAAAGCGGAGGCAGAAGGAACTGCCGTCGTGTCTTCATCTCTCCAGCTGTTACAACTCTCGTCTGACGTTTCAGGGAAGCGTTATCCCTTCCAGCGGACAGGAATGGGCGCCGCGCGAAACATACTTGTGTTTTAACTACTTTGTTGCACACTCAGGGTTGCAAATACAAGCTAGGATATGGTATTAGGTCGTGTTACGTGTGTGATTTTTTTGTGTGCGCAGAGTGGTTATGTTTTTGTCTGTATTATGAGGTATTTTCGCTGCACTGTTGCATGCGGTGTTCGTGGCAGCCGGATGATGATAACATTTTCATTTTTCTTTTCCTCCTTCTTTAGCTCTAAAACTTTCTGACTCTCTCTCCCTCTTCCTCCGTCTGTCTATCTGTCTAGCTGTTTGTCTGTTTCTCTATCTCTTTCTCTCTCCCACTCTTCCCTCCTCCCTCTCAGTCTCTCTTGCTCTCTCGCTATCTTTCTTCCTCTCACTCACACACTCGCTCACACACACAGACGCACATTTCTTATCATCATTTTTGCTTGCTTTCTTTGTTCTCTTGCCTCCGCCTTGATGAGAAGTTCGTTTGTTACCTAATAATAAAAAAGAGTGTTTTTCGATAGCTCTTCGAGGGCGCGCAGGCTTTTCCCGCCCTCGTCCTTTCCAACAACTAAGAATGAAAGCAGACGCGGGCCTTTGTGAGGGCGGCCGGAGTTTTTTCGCTCGCCGCCTTTTTTCCTTCTTTCTTTTTTTTTCTCTTTGCCTCCCGTCTGACCGTCTGTGTCTAGCTCTGTTTTTTTTTTTTTTTTTTTTTTTAAATAGATATGTATATATATGTATGTATATTGAACATACAAAATATACATGTGCATATATATATATATATATATATATTATATTATATATATATATATATATATATATATATATATATATATATATATAGATAGATAGATAGATAGATAGATATAGATGATATAGATATAGATAGATATAGATATAGATAGATATAGATAGATATAGATAGATAGATATAGATATATATATATAGGATATATATGATATGTGTGTGTAATTATATATATGGTGGCATCATGTATGTTTACACACATATGCATATATATGTGTATATGTATGCATATGTGTGTAAACATACGTGTGTGTGTATCTTTCTATCTGTTTATCTATGCGCACACACTCACATATGTATACATACGTATATAAGTGTTGTCACCCCCGATGCCGAGGGTCAGGCCACCTCGAGGTTATTACAGGAAGCGAAGCGGCTCACTGGCGGAAGGGCGGGAAGAAGCCAACGCTGGGATCCTGAAATCGAAATGATTCTCCTTGGCCTTCCAGTCATCGTCGTCCGGATGTGATGACGTCACATCACGACGGTGCCCTTACCTCACATCAAGAAAAGACTCCAACTAAGCAAATTTTGGTAATTTCGAGGGGAGCCCAAACTAGCAACGTCGCTGCAGGAAGTGCGGCCATCACCAGGCCAGCTGCAAGGCCAGACCCAAGCGCAGTTCATGAAGCGAGGCACACAGCTCTTAAGTGCGCTTCAAGGCAAAGGGGACGGCTAAAAATGTTCCAATTATGGCAAGAGGCCCTTTTCCTCCTACCCATTCTGCATCCTGCGTGGCCTTGATGCATCCAGACGAGTATATGAACGCCTTCCTGACAAGCGAGCCTCCAGGATAACGGGTCTTGTAAAATACTGTCACTGTGTCATTCAGTCTCTCTAATTCTCTCTTTTTTCGCTCTTTCTCTTGCTCCATTGCTCCATTTTAAATACCCCGCTCACGGACTGTCCATGATACGACACTCAGGCGATTATTACCAGATATCTTACCTCTTCACCCACCCGTTGAAACCAACGCTTATTATGATCGCAAATCAAACCACACCTTATGCATTGGGAGCTCCGTGGTGAGCCTTCCTCCTAATAGATCGGGCGTTATTCCCCTGTCGTATGAAGAAGAGGCTAAATTGGTGAATATTCATACTTAACTATGATGCAAAAGAGGGTCTGGCGGCGATGGCAAAGTTGATAATCAAGGGTTTT
>NW_020870408.1:154176-156676 GCF_003789085.1 Penaeus vannamei | reverse complement strand
AACTGTTGTCAATATCATCATTGTCGTCATTATCATCATTATTACTATTAGCATTACCAAGCGTGGCTTTGTTGTTCTCCTTGTCGAACATGTTGCTATCATTACTTCAAATAGAAAGTCATACGGTCAGAGCTAATGAGTAGCGAAGGGCGGGTCTGCAGTACCTGGCTCAAGGACACACAGGTCGCTAAGAGGCACGTTAATTGCCACTTCGGTCACCTGGAAGAAAGGTTGTTGCGTGACTGAGCGAAATCTCCGTCATGCTATGGTAAAGTATGTGGCGGATTTGTCATAAAACACCCTATGTTATCTATACACGTCATGTTCTATTACGCATTTTGTCTCCTTTAAAACACACACCGACACGAACGATGAGCGACAGACCATTTCACGTCCAGGTATTGTTGCACGGCGAGGCAATAATTTGCCAATGATATATACCAGAACGAGTCACAGGCAATGAGTCACAGGCGTGGTTCCTTTTATGTTGTCATCAGTGCATATGTTCTTGTCAGAATAGGCATCAGTACATGTATACACAGACATAAATAACGTACGCAAACTCACATCAAAGCTGTAAACATATCCCGTGCACGTTTATGAATTAACAATAAACAATGAAACACCTGCTAATGACTCTCCATTCTTCTGTTGCTGCTTTGTGGCTCTCAGACCCTGAATGGACGGACGGGCAGGTATTGAAATGGTCCTAACAAAGCCTAACATCAGAGCCTTAGAGCGAAGTCCCTAACGGTTCGCAAGAGAGCCATCGCCGAGCCGCGACGCCCATCTGCGCTCGCCGGGCTCAGCGCCGTCGACACGCTGGCCAATAACAAGCCGGGACGCGCAGCAATCAGCAATAAATGCCATAAATCCGAGGCCGGTTTTTGGATTAAGTGGGAGAGGCGGCGGTGCAGCGTGACACCTAGATCAATACCGAGCCAAGTTTGCTCTACAGTGCCTGAGATGGTGTCACTCGCGCGAGGAAGGAGCCAGCTGGCTAGTGACTCGGGTTCTCGCCTTTTCTTCCCTTTCTCTTTTTTCTTCTCTTTTATAAGGATTTTATGGTTTATCTCTCTATTCCTCTCTTCTGTTGTGATTTTGCATGTTTTTTTTCTCTCTTGTTTCTCTTTCGTGCGTGCGATTTCTTTCCTTATCCACATTCCTCTTCTTTCGTCATGATTCTTCTTTATTTTTTCCTGTTTCCTTTTTCTCTGTTTATACAGTTTTCTCATTTCCGTTTTAGTGATATTCTTTTTTAGTTTCCCTTCCCTTTGACAATAATCCAGCTCTTTAGATCATAGTTCGAAATCTGAACTTCGATCGTCGCCTGTCTTTGTATGCTTATTTGTGTGTATATATTTTTTTTCTGTATATAAGAATAGTTACGATTTCAGAGTTTGGTAATTTAGAAAAAAAAAATTCTCTCATGGTATAGTAAGGAAAAATATATATTTTCTTATTTTCTTCAGTTTAAAAATGTGAATTATCAGAATGACTGTAAATCGGTACCAACAACCTTATCTATAAATTAGAAAGAGGAAATGCAACTGACGAATTCGGGTCACTCCATAAGACCTAAATAACTAAAATCAAAGTCATTGGGACCGAAAAAATAAGAGAAAAGGAAAAATCTGTAGAATGGAAAGCACTCAACAAAACTGCTCACATCTGGGTGGAATTGGAGGAATAAAAAGGGGATGAGAGAGAGCCGGATCGCGGAAAGTGACGTGCGGAAATATGGCGGTGTTGATGCTGCGTTCATACGGCTGTGAAACGTACACACGCGAACGACGATGCGCGCGCACACTCTTACACACACAGAGGCAGATTCACTTACACATGCACATTGTCTCTCTCTTTCACACACAGACACAGGAACACAGGAACACACACACACACACTCTATTTCACATACAGTCACAGACACACACTTACTCACACTTCTCTCTTTCACACAGATATAGATACAGAGACACGATCTCTCTCTCTCTCTCTCTCTCTCTCTCTCTCTCTCTCTCTCTCTCTCACACACACACACACACACACACACACACACACACACAACACACACACACACACACACACACACACACACACACACACACACACACACACACACACAACACACACACACACACACACACACACAACACACACACACACACACACACACACACACACACACACACACACACACACACACACACACACACACACACACACACACGCACTCTAACTCTATCACAGTAACTCACTCACTCACACAGTCACACACACACACATGCATGAACACATACGCACATACGCAATGAAATAATCCAGAAATATGGGCAATTAACAATATGTAAAACAAGAACTCTACTGATTAAACATAAAAATAAGTTACAGAATCCTAACATAACAGCCAAGTACGCTCAAAAGTTAATGGTAGGAAATCACCTCAAAGTATTGCAAAGATTTAGAGATGCGTTTCTCGTACCAAACGAGGCTATTCTGA
>NW_020870408.1:134176-146676 GCF_003789085.1 Penaeus vannamei | reverse complement strand
GACAAAGACAGAGAGAGAGAGAGAGAATGGGAGATAAAAAAAAACGAAAATAAAAATAAAACATAAAAGAAACACGCAAACATATGAAATAAAGAAATAAAAGAATAAACAAAAGAAAGTTAAAAAAAAAGAAGAAAGAAGGAGGGAGGAAGAAAAAAAAAAAAAAAAAAAGAAAAAAAAACGAAAGACCGACCAGAAGTGCCGCCACGAAGGAGAGAATGCAGCAAACTTGAAAAAAGTCTCGCCAAGAATGACTGGCGCATAAACCCACGCAAAGGGAGACGTGTATGAGGGAGGCGGCTTTGCGCTAAGAGAGGCCGGGGGAGAGATGCTTATTGGGGAGATGAGGAGATGAGGAAATGAGGAGAGATGTTTATTGGGGAGATGAGAATGAGGAGAGATGTTTTATTGGGGAGATGAGATGAGGAGAGAATGTTTATTGGGGATGAGATGAGGAGAGAGTTTATTGGGGAGATGAGGAGAGATTGAGGAGGAGAGGTTTATTGGGGAGATGAGGAGAGAGGTTTGTTGGGGAGATGAGGAAATGAGGAGAGAGGTTTATTGGGGCGATGAGGAGAGATGTTTATTTGGGAGATGAAGAGATGAGGAAAGAGGTTTATTGGGGGGATGAGGAAAAGGATTCATGCTGCGTGGGTCCAGGAGGGAATTGGCAACAGCATGATTATCGCTACGACTAAGCATTGCTTGTATAAAGTGTTATTACTTGTATCAGTTATCGTGTTTTGATAAAAATGATGATATAACCGCTTAAAGGAGGCAGGTTTTATTTTCTAAAGAGCGTACAAAAGCTCAGCTCTGCAACAAACATAAAGCCATTATTCATGAAACGTGTCACTTTTACCGTGAAACGCAAAAAATAATGTGAAAAGTTTGTATGGAAAATAAAGAATGAATAGGAGGGGAAAAACATTAAAAAAATACCTGTCTTAAAGAAGAAAGAAAAATGCACACACACAGTAACACACAACACACACACACACACACACACACACACACACACACACACACACACACACACACACACACACACACAATCACATGCACATTATCTACCTTTCTATACAACTACGAGAATAAGAAAGATGATGGAAAATTTTAAGAGTGGAAGGAAAGTATAGCGACAAGGCTGAGGAGAAGGCTTTTGTAAACGCAGTTGAAGACAGAAAGATGGAGATGGATGAAGCACCATGAGAAAGGACATAAAGGAAATTCAATGAAATGTAATTAAATGAAAATAACGAAGGAATGCCATGTTGAAGTAATAATATGTTCAGTTGATCGATCAAGGTAAAGTGATAAAAAATATGTCGCCCAAAAAAGAGACATCTTGCAAAAAAAAAGAAAAGAAAAAGAAAAAGAAAAGAAAAGAAAAGAAAAGAAAAAGAAAAGAAAAAAAAAAGAAAAGAAAAGAAAAGAAAAAAAGAAAAGAAAGAAAAGAAAAAAGAAAAGAAAAGAAAGAAGAAAAAAGAAAAGAAAAGAAAAAGAAAAGAAAAAAAATATAAAAGACAATCAAAGCTGCCACCACTTAAGTTGCAAAAAAGACTTAGCAAAGAGTAACAAAAAGAAAGAGAAAAAATAACAACGGCAACAAAAATAATGGCGGAAGAAACGAATATCTTTTACGAATAGTTGAGAAAAGGAAAACATAAATTGTGGTAATACATGTCATTGTTCAGATAGAGCAAAGCATACTGGAGAAAAACGAGCAAACGGAGAAATAAAAGATCTCAAAAACGAAATTATTAAGACTTCTTAGTGCAATGGGACGAGTGACAATTTTTTTTTTGAACATTCACGTCTAACAATTTGAACCAAGATATCATGGACAGACACAGAGAAGAATTATGATGATAGTAATGTTGTTGTTACTGCAACTAACGGAAGTAATAGTAATACTGAAAATGATATTGATATTACTGCAACAACAACAATAATAGCACCAGCAATAGCAACTACTGTTATTACTACTACAACTATTACTACTATTGACAATGATACTAGAAAATGATAATGAAAATGATGATGATGATTATGGTTATGATGATAATGATAATAACAATGATGATAATAATAATGATAGTAATAGTAATGATAGTAATAGTAATGATAATGATGATAATAATAATAATAATAATAATAATAACAATAATAACAATAATAATAATAATAATAATAAAAATCACGATGTGGGGCTTGACTCCACTCTTTAAAAAGCCAATACACGTCATTCCATCCTTGTTCCTGACTGAGGGACACAAATCGCCTAACCAGTTCCAAAACTCTCACCAAAAAGGCCCATCATTGCTCTCTGATATTCAACATACCCAGTTCAGACTTCCCAAAGCCTACGACACCCAGGGTAAGGTCTTCAAAAATATCCCGAGGAACGAGGAACGAGTCGTCCAACAGCCTAGACATTGTGTGTTGCTAGATTTATTCATGTCTTATGCCGCTTGGGTCATGTACCACTTGTAGCGGTCCCTGTATTTGTTAATCGGAGTACCTGTTCGCGTTTGGGTTTTTAATGGTATGAATGACTGTGTTTGCTGTTTTTTTGTTTTTTTCTTGTTTTTCTCTTTTTTATTTCCGATTTTTTTGTTCACGTTTCTGTTCATATCCTCTCTCTGTTTCACTTATATTTTGCCTTTGTTTTACCTTTCTTTTGTCTCTGTCTATGTTTTCAAGCCCAGCACGATATTTCAATCACATATGATATTAGTGTTATGTGTAATTTTGTTCCACAAGCATTGTACAATATCTATGTTCATAGCATCCTATTGCATTGTGTAATCACCTTATATGTAAAGAAAATACCCATTGTAATTAAAGGAAAAAAGTGTTTGAATTTGAATTCCCTCTCTCTCTCTCTCTCTCTCTCTCTCTCTCTCTCTCTCTCTCTCTCTCTCTCTCTCTCTCTCTCTCTCTCTCTCTCTCTCTCTCTCTCTCTCTCTCTGTTTCACCTTTCTTTAGTCTCTCTCTCTCCACCTTTTTTCTCTTTAATTCCTCCTTTCTCTCTCTCTGCCCTTCCCCCTCTCTCTTTGTCTTTCAATCTTATCAACGATTTTTGTAACAATGGACTCTGAAATTGCTTTAGACTTTTGTTTGCAATTCTTTCCCAGGACAAACAATGCAAAGTAATTTTCTAGGTAACTGAGGCATATAGATAGTCAAATGATTTCCAATGCTGGACAAAATGATATACAAATAGCACTACAAGTGAAATGTACGTATGAGCATGGCGGACATCAGAATTTTAAAATCATTTTCATATTATGTAAATTTACGTATGCAGAATGGACAACGCTTGGACGGACACACATAGTCACGCATTACACACAACACACACACACACACACACACACACACACACACACACACACACACACACACACACACACACACACACACACACACACACACACACACACACACACACACACACACACACACACACACACACACACACACAACACAACACACACACAAGCACACACATAATATTTAGAAATTAAAGCAGATGATTTTCTCTAGAATGCAAATCTTGTTTTTTAGACAGTAAAAACGTCAACTGTTCATCATCGTAGGTGTGTATGTGTATGAATATTTGTATATATGTATATGTATGTGTGGGTATGTTCATAAGTTAAGTGTCCCTTCTTCCTCTTTCACTATCTCACCCCCTGTGTATTCATTCTCATGTACCCACCCTCACTCTCTTCTTCCTCTCTTTCCACCAGTTGCCCTTTCCCTCTATCTGTTTACATTCTCTCTCTCTCTCTGTCCCTGTGTTCCGCTCCTTTCCTCCGTCGTTCTCCCCAATTCCCCTTCTTTTCTCTCTCTCTCTCCCAACCTCCATCTTTTTTTCCATTCCCATTTTTCTCTTTCACTCCCGCCTACTCTTTCTCTCTCATTTTCTCCCTCTCTCTCTTCTTCACCTCTTACTCTCTCTCTCCTTCCCTCCTATTCTCTTTCTCTCCCTCACTCCCTCCTACTCTCTCCTTCCCTCCTACCCCCCTCCCTTCTATTATCTCTCTCTCCCCCTCACTCCTACTCCCTCCTTCCCTTCCTACTCCCTCTCTCCTTTTTCAGCTCTCTCTCTCCCCTACTCCTACTCCCTTCTTCCTTCCTACTCCCTCCCTAGCCTCCTACTCCCTCCCTATCCTCCTCCCTCCCTAGCCTCCTACTCCCTCCCTACCCTCACTACTCCCTCCCTCCTTTTTTTTTTTCTCTCTCTCTCTCTGCTTCCCTCCACCCGTGCCTTGAACCAGTTCCAACATCTTGCTCGTTCGGCCGGAAGAGAGGCTCGAAGTGTCCCCGAAGAACCCTTTTGCATAAAGGCTCTTTGCTCGCCTGGCAGTCTCACGGACCAGCGGCGTCTCATTCATAGCTCGCGCGGGATAAAATGCTTGACCATGGCTTGGGGGGAATGATTTATTATAATTGGGGGTTTTCATGGTTTTCATCAGGATTTATTGGCGTTGGCATTGTCGTTTTTATGATCATGATCATTATTGTCGCCATTGTCATTGTCGTTTTTTATTATCATGATCATTATTGTCGCCATTGTCATTGTCGTTTTTATTATCATGACCCTTATTATCGCTTTTATTAGTATTATCATCATTAATGTTATTATTGTTATAATGATAATGATAATGAAAAATTATAATGATGAAGCTAAAGATAATGATAATAGCAATGATTATATGATTATCATCATTATTATTATTATTATTATTATTGTTATTGATATCATTATCATTATTATTATCCATATCAATATTATTATTATCAATATCATCATTATTATTGTTATTATTACTATTATGATAACAATAACGATAACAGTTTTGATAAAAAACAATAACAATAGTAATAATGATTATCATTAGTACGATTATCATCGTTAATAACTTGGTTTGTTAATATCATTGTTATCCTCATTATTATTGTTAGAGCGATTATTATTATTATCATTATCATTGTTATCATTATTGTCATTACAATCATTATTATTATCATCATCCTTTTTATTCTCATCATTATTATTATTATTATCATCCTTTTTATTCTCATCATTATTATTATCATTAATTATCATTATTATCATCATAACTTTTATTAGTACTAACATTATTAGTATTATCATTGATATTATTATCATTGTTATCTATATTATAATTATCATCATTATTATACCTATCATTATTATTATAATTTTCATAACTATTGTTATCTCTAATAATATTATCATCATTACTATCATTATTACTATCATGATAATTAAATTGATCATTGTTATTATCATCTTACTCATTATTAGTGTTCTTATCATCAATATTATTATATCTTTAATATTATCTTTATTACTATCATCATTTCTATCATTATTATTATTATTATTGTTATTATAATTATTATCATAATTATTATTACTATTATTATTATATTATCATTATTATCATTATTATTATATTATTATTATTATTATTATTATTATTATTATTATTATTATTATTATTATTATTATTATCATTATTATTGTCATTATTATCATTAATTTTATCAATTAAAAAAAATCATCATCATTCTTCTCATTATTATTATTATTACTATTATTGTTACTATCATTATCATCACCATTATATTTGCTGTGATTCTTCTTGCTATTATTATTAATATTATCATTATTATTATCTTAATTGATGTTAGTGACATCATTATTATTTCTATGATTAACATTATTATTATTATTATTATTATTATTTATTATTATTATTATTATTATCTTATAATTCCTACTCTTATTCTTATCATTATTGTTATTATCATTACCTTTATTATTATTATCATCATTACTATTATGAATATGATTATCATTATTATCATTATGATTATTATTGAAATTATTATCATTATCATTATCACTATTATAATTTTTATCAGTGTTGCTATTGATCTTATTATCTTTGTTATTACTATCAATATCAAAATTATTGTTATTGATATTATTATTATTATTATTGTTATCATTATTATTATTTTCTTCTTTCATTAGTATCATTTCCACAATTATTATTATTATCATTATCATAATAATGATGATAACAATAATAACTATTATCATCATCATCATCAATATCATTATTATTATTGTTATTATTATTATCATTATTATTATCATCATCATCATCATCACTATCATTATTATTATCATTTCTATAATAGTAATGACAATGATAATGATAATAATCACAGTAAATACAATCATTAACATTATTGTTATTATTTTGGTGATGATTACTATTATTATTGCTATTATCATTATCATCACTATTGTAATTATCATCCTAATTATTATTAATAATATTTTTATTATCATCAATAGTATCATTATTGTTATTATGATCATTTCTGTTATTAATGTTATCTTTATTATTGATATCATGAATATCATTATCGTTATCAGTATTGTTATCATTGTTATTGTTATAATAATAATAATAATAATAATTATTATTATTATCATCATTATTACTATTGTTATTATCATCATTATTGTTATTATTATCATTATCATCATTACTATTATTTTGATCATTATCGTTATTATAATTATCATTACTATTGTTATTATCATTATTATTTTCTTTTTATTATTTATATTACAATTATCAATGTCGTCATTATTACTAGAATCATCTTTATTTTTTCTATTATTATTACTACTGTTATTGTTATTGTTATTTTATTTTTATAATTATCATTATAATCACCATCATCAAAATTGATTATTATCATTACTATTATTATTACTATTTTAATTTCCTTTCATAATTATCATAATTTTTATCAGTGATATCATTATCTTTATTGTTATCATTACTTTTACTATCAAGAATACTACTATTGTTATTGTTATTAGTATCATCATTATTATTATCATTATTATTGTTGTTATCATCATTATTTTTTATCAATATTATCATAATCTTTATAATTGTTATTATCATTATCATCCTTATTAGTATGTTATTATCATTATCATTATTATTAGTATGTTATTACTATTATAATTATTATTACTATTATCATTATCATTACTATTATTATCATTATCATTCATATTAGTACCATTGATTTCAAGATTATCATTATTACTATTATAATCATTGTCATATCTTGGCATCATTGTAATTTTCAGCGTGAAACTCAGTATTCTCATGAAAACTTTCGTCAAACCACATTAAACGGGGAAAGCAGAAGAGCGGAAAAGCGATTGTCTATGCATGTATTCCCGCCTGTACGTATACACGCTTACACTTAAACATTTCTTTGTTTTGTTAGACATCCGAACGCATAAATACATATACCTATTTGTATACACTATTCCCATTACAGCATCATCCCATTCCGTTTCTCTTCTTCTTCCCCTTGACTTCCTATTCATCTAATTGGCAAAGATAATCAAAATTGCCGAGGCCTGAAGCGCGCTGTTCTTATCACGCACGCACACACCCATCCCAGCCTCCCACACACCATCGCCTCCACGTGATCACCATAACGCCAGAGCGAGCATGGTGTCAGGCGCCACAACACCGCCTAACGTAGAGCTGATTGCGGAGTATGGTGCAGGCCTCTCTTGCCGCGCTGGTTCCGAGAAGTGACATCAGCATCGCGGACATAAGAACCATGCAGATTGTCGCAACAGACGGCGAGACACTGAGTCACGCCATGCTATTGACAGCCTTTCGGCACTCTTCACTAGAGACTATTTCCCTTGTGCACGAGTCGCGGGCGTGTTGCTGAGGAGGTGCTATCATCCTCACGAGGTGTTGGTAAGCAGGCGAGCTTGCGATCGAGGAAATCCAACCTCATATCGAGAGGACATAGCATCGAGTATAGCTAAGCCTGCGTTGTTTTTCAGTCTGTTCAACTGATTTAGTCACGTGATCTAAGAGAGATTATCGAGCGAAGTCAATAATGCCAAAGATGCGTCTGCTTAGTTGCACGCGCGCCGAACGCTACACTGAGTTTTACACCCTTGATGCGAGCACGGGAAGCCATTTCTCTGATTTAAAAGGGATGATAGGCAAAAAAAAAAAAAAAAAAAAAACTAAGACTTCAGATAGGAAGGTTTCGTTATTTATATAAATAAAGAAAAATACTATTGGATATATATGGAAACGATTAGGGAATGAAATTTGGCTATGTTCACACATCGATTTCTAATGTGATTTAGCAGGTACAGTACATGCGTCCATATAATATCTGTAAAATGACGAATATGTGATCATAGAATTAGAACGATAAAATGACCTTCATTTCATTCTATATATTCAGTGATTTCAATATTCAATACCTCACAGATTAAGTCAATTAGTGAGCAACAATGCCACTGCAATAAAGAAACGAAAGTAAACGAAAGAGAAACGAAAAGAATGAAGAACGTCATATGAACAACTGGCTTTGAAAAGAATATTATAGTCTGGGCTCGAGACGAAATAGCCTTCCCTCCTTAACATAATCAGCTTATACAAGTAAATCTAACTCGTGCATTTGTCATGAGATGTCATTCTCCAGAGAATCTTCTGTCTAGTTCAACTTCCAAGCCAGAGTCGCAGAAATATCGCCCTTCTGGCGGCATACATTAGCATTATATCGCAATGTCACAAGTCTGTATTAGACAGTCTTGTTAGTCCGATAAATGTTATTCTGCAATGTATGTCTGAATGTACAATCACGCTCTTTTTATCCCTCTCTTTCTCGTCTGTCTGTCTTATATATATATATATATATATATATATATATATATATATATATATATATATATATATATATATATATATATATATATAATCATCAGGAGCTAACGCCGACGGGGGCGCATAGCCGCGTCCACCTTTTGGGATCCCTCATGGCAAGTCGCCATGCAGGGGCTCGGCCCATCTCGAGCTCTTCCCGACAGGTTTGATCGATCTGCCCAAGCCACGACCTCCTTGGTAGTCCCACAGGCCTCCTCCATCCAGGGTTGTCTCTTACAGAGACAACCTGATGAGCAGGATCAGCCTGTGGAAAGCGAGTCAGGTGGCCATATAGCCTGAGTTGGCGATCCCGGATTGTGCAGGTAACAGGTCCTGTGCCAGTCTCACGGTGCAGCCGTTGGTTGGACACATGGTCCCGCCAACAGTACCCCATGATCTGGCGCAAGGACCTATTACAAAAGGCATCAAGACGAGACTCCAGTGCACTGGATAATGTCCAGGTTTCACTACTGTAGAGCAAAACTGGTATTACCGGGGCCCTGAAAACCCGTAGTTTGGTCCTTCTGCACAGGTACCGGCACCTCCAAATACTCTTGTCGAAAGAGTTCATGAGTCCTACTGCCAGGCCAATCCGTCTGCTGACTTCCTGGTCTGACAGCCCAGAGTTATGAACTGCACTACCAAGGTATGTAAAGCTCTCTGTGACTTCAATGTCCTCGCCGCAAACACGTACTGACCGAACTGGTTCTCCTAGCAAGTCTCCAAAGTCCTGGATCTTGGGCTCGGTCCAGCAGACCTCTAGACCCAAGGGCTTCGCTTCATTACTAAATGCATCGAGAGCCACCATTAGGGTTTCCAAAGACCCAGATAGAATCGCAACATCATAGGCAAAGTCAAGGTCTGTAAACTTATTACCCAGTGTTGCTCCACAATGACTTTGAACAGTAGCTCTGCCTAGTATCCAGTCCATGCAAGTGTTGAAAAGAGTTGGTGCAAGAACACAGCCTTGCCTCACTCCTGAACTGACAGGAAAGAAGCTCAACAGGCCCCCACCACACTTTACAGCACTTTCAGTACCAGTATATAGGTTTGCTATTAGTTCAATAATCCTTGTTGGAATTCCTCTCAGTCTCAGGATCTCTCAGAGTGCACTGTATCGAACGCCTTCTTGAGGTCGATGTAGGCTGCAAGCAGCCCACGTCCGAACTCACGACGGCGCTCTACAATGACTCGAAGCGCAAGGATACGGTCTATTGTGGACTTACCAGGAGTAAATCCAGATTGCTCTGGCCTCTGATGCCTTATTAGATGGTCTCTAATACGCCTCAGAAGGATGCAGGCAAGAACCTTGCCTGGTACACTGAGCAGTGTGATGCCACGGTGATTGCTGCAATCCCATCGTTCCCCCTTCCTCTTCCAGAAAGGGATGACCACACCCCTCAACAGGTCAGAGGGAACTGTATCAGACTGCCAAAAGGCAGCCAGGACAGTATGCAATCCCCGCGCCATAGGTTCACCACCAGCCTTTAACAGTTCAGCTGGGATGCCACAAATACCCGCTGCTTTACCACTCTTCAGCTTGGAGATCGCCCCCCTAACCTCAGCTAGGGAGGGTGGGTCCTCGCTAATGGGTGGGTCCGGCAGCGGAATCATGGCACTACCCACATCCAAGTTAACTGTTGGAGGGTCAACCTGATACAACTGCTCAAAGTACTCAGCCCAACGCTCCCGCACCGCAACAGGATCTGAGACGATCTGGCCACCTACTAAGCAAACGGCAGTCACCTGTGAAGAGGGCTTGGAATTCAATTTTCTCAGGGCTTGGTATGCAGGAAGAAGGTCATTTACTAAGAAATGGCCTTCGACCTCCTCAGCAAGATTCCTAATAAACTGTTCCTTGTCCCTTTTTAACAGAGAAGGAGTTCTGCGCACCTGAGAACGGTGCAAATCCCGATCCCTTGCCAGACGAGCCGCACGACAAGCATCTGTGGCTTCCAGTGTCTCCTGAGAGATTGAATTCTGTCTTGCTCTCGGGCGATTCTATGGCTGCATCAAGCGTTTCGCACTTGAAAGTGTCCCACAGAAGTACAGGGTCCGTCAGATTATCAAGCGCTGTGAACCGATCAGAGATTGTCTCAGCAAACCTCCGAGCACACTCCCTCTCCTTCAGCCTGTCCAGATGAAACACCCTAGGGTGGTCATTGGGCCACTGGGGAGTTTTGAAGTGTACCCGGAGGGTAGCCACAACCAATCTATGGTCAGTACCACAGAACTCAGCCCTCCTATACACCCTGCAGTTCTGGAGGATCCTCCAACGAGTGCTAACGAGAATGTGGTCGATCTCCTTGGCTGCATTACCCGCATCGCTGTACCATGTCCAACGATGTGGGTCTGGGCGCTGGTACCAGGAGCCAGAAATCCTCAATTTCTGGGATCTAGCAAAATCCCGGAAAAAGAGGGAATTCTCGCTCCCGGTATCAACTCCCGAACCATGAGGACCTACTGACATCTCATAGCCGGCTCGATCGCAGCCAGATACCTCATTGAAGTCACCCAGAACAATACGAATATCTCGCCGGGGACAACTGTCTGTCACAGATGCAAGTTTGGCGTAAAACATCTCTTTCACGTCAAGTTTACAAACATCGGTAGGAGCGTACACAGCAATAAGAGACATGAAGCCAAAAGACAGCTTCAGTCTCATTACCATTATACGCTCATCGACTGGATACCGGAGACACATATATGAATATATATATATATATATATATATATATATATATATATATATATATATATATATATATATATATATATATATATACGTATATGTTATATATATATATATATATATATATATATATATATATATATATATATATATATATATATATATATATATATATATATATATATATATATATATATATATGTATATGTGTATGTATATATGTGTATATGTGTATATATGTGGAATTCATGATGAAGCATGACGAAGCATTGGCGAAAAGGCCTTCGGCATATTCGTGTGTTTTCTTGTCCTTCCCTTCGTTGTTCATGTGTGTATGTATATATATATATATATATATATATATATATATATATATATATATATATATATATATATATATATATATATTCTTGTATCTCGGCTTCTCTTGGGGTGATTCCAATGAAACAATACTTATGCACTCATACACCCCACTCCCACACACACATATACATACATACATACATACATACATACATACATACATACACACACACACACACACACACACACACACACACACACACACACACACACACACACACACACACACACACACACACATATATATATATATATATATATATATATATATATATACATACACACACACACACACACACACATATCTATCTATCTATATGTGCATGTGCGCATATGTATATCTTTTTATCTTATTTTTAAAAATCTATATATCTATTTGTATGCGTGTGTGTACAAGTATCCATTATATTAATATACCTTTATAACACTTTAGTATGTGTTTCTACGCATAAATCTATAAACCTATTAATCTATCCATCTGTCTATCAATAAAGTTTCACGTATAATAGTCGTCAATGCAAAATCCTCAGCCTAATATAGACCCACCAAAACCATTGATGAATATATTTCATCGACAAGCGCGCGCGTCATAGAGCTATGTAAACATCGGCATATTGAAC
>NW_020870408.1:116676-119176 GCF_003789085.1 Penaeus vannamei | reverse complement strand
AGGGCTTATACATTGCACAGAGGCCTGTCAACCTCGGAACTTCTGTTGACATTCTTCACAAATTATTCATAATACTTCATTGAGACAGAGCAAGGTACTCTGAGTTTCCATGGAGAACGAGTAGAAATCATGCTTGACAGTCGGTTGTGTTCCTGTTTTTCCCATCCCTATTTAGTTGAACATAGAAAGAGGGTGACATCAAAGGAATGTTTACGTATATACACACATCCCTGCTTGATATGCATGTTTTGTATGTTATGTCGTATACACGGTAGATTCCAATTGACATTTCTTCCACGTCGCAAGTTAAAACGGCAGACATTTATCAAAAGATCTTAAATAGCCTCCAAAATTGAAAACTTGCTTGTAGAGCAGCGGGGTGCTATGTATAAACTTCCGTCTTCTATCAATAACGCAAGAGCCAAGGTTACATTGCTTGACCTTTCCTAGGTGGTCTTCAGGAAACTCCTCTAAGGCGTAAGTAGAATCAGTTCATATAATATAGAACCTCTTTGTCGTTTAAAGCAGACGGCCCTGTTTCGCCGCTTAAAGTATTGAGTGTAGCTTCATCCCGATCTGGAAACCTTGTTTGGAATTATGTTTTTTTGTTCTTGAAAGAACAACAAGTGGACGATGGTTCAGGCTCCTTCGAGTTTATTATTTCTAACCCATGTTTTAAGAAGCATTTTAAAAGCTAGTCCATTTAACAATATGCGGTTTCTTTGGTATGGCTGCCAAATTGATATTACTTAGTATCGCTTCATGGTTGGAGAATGTAACACATCAAAGAGAATATTTGTCATTATTGTCTGAGAGGATATTAGCATAAAGTACCTTAATGACATTTTGTCTATTAACTCAACATATAGGTTCTCTGCTATATAGTCTGTATCGTAAATGTAAATACCGTGACTATCTCTTCTTATAGAGTAAAATTTTCCCTTTATTCAGTAGCACAAATACGAAATGACCATCTTCTTATACAGTTGTGAAGCCCAAAACTCCCAAAGTGAAACCCCGAGAAAGCTCACTCGCAATCGCCGTGATTTATGAAAGGGAATCTGTGACAAGTCTTATCATAGATTCCATCCCATCTGTCGAATTCCCGGTCGTGATAGACTGAAGTTGGTTATCATTTTTTCCGATGTGGTAGCTGGTGGTGAATGGACACAGCAGCAGAAGTGAAGCGTTTGCGACTCCTAACTTTCGACCGGTTTCTTATAATTGTACGAAACCCGACTCTATGAATCTTCATTATACGGACACACTCATACCGAAATAAATACATTCAATCTAAGACATGCATATCTGCCGGACAGATAGATAGATAAACGTATATCCATCATACAAATAGACAGATATGCCTTTTTGTCAATATGCATGTATATATGAATATTCATTGAGTCGGACCTTCCACAATTTTAACAAACTGGCCGATAGCTTCGACGATACGATAACAGGTAACCAACGTGAGTAAGTGATAATAGGTGTCAATGGCGGGCACACAATATCTTTGCGTTACGGCGTAGGCCAATTGCAGCCTTTGTGTCCCTTTGTAAGTATGAATGGCGATCTTCCGCGATAAGAACGCCGATGCGCTGGTGATAATGATGATGATAACGACCGGTGTTGATGATAAGAACGAGGTCGATGCTGCTGTTGATGATGATAGTGATGATGATGATGATGACTGAAGATAATGATAATGGTGATGGTGATGATGAGAGTGATGATGATAATGATGGTGATGGTGATGATGATAGATGGTAGATGATAATGATTGAAGATGATGATGGTGATTGTTGATGACATGATGATTAGGATGTGATGATTAAAGGGAATGATTGATTGTGAAGGGATAGATAATTATTGAAGATGATTAATGATGGATTGATGGACTGACTAACTGATGGAGATAGATAGATTTAGATAATGAATGGATTAATGGATGGACAGATTGATTGATGGATAGATGGACTGAAGAGGGAGAGAGAGGGAGAGGGAGAGGAACAGGGAGAGATACATAGATAGATAGAGATAGATAGATAGAGAGAGAGTGAGAAAGTGCAAAAAAGAGAAGAAAAAAGAAATAGGGAGAAAGAAAGATGAAGGGAGAGTAGAAATATATATAATATATATATTATATATATATATATATATATATATATAATATATATATATACATGGTATAGGTATAAGTACAATATAATATATATATATATATATATATAAATAGTAATATAATGTATAATACATATTATATATATATATATATATATATATATATATACATATATATATATATATATCATATATATATATATACATATATATATATATATATATATTTATATAAATATATATATATATATATATATATATATATATTACTATATTATATATTGGTAATTTTCGTATATTACTCCGCATAACCGATATCAACGCATTTTGGTTCGTTGGATTCCGTACTCTCTCTATTAAAATGCACAATTATGTAGGT
>NW_020870408.1:97776-105276 GCF_003789085.1 Penaeus vannamei | reverse complement strand
CCCTCTCCCCCTCTCCCCTCTCCCCTCCCCCCCCACCCCACTCTCTCTCTCTCTCTCTCTCTCTCTCTCTCTCTCTCTCTCTCTCTCTCTCTCTCTCTCTCTCTCTCTCTCTCTCTCTCTCTCTCTCTCTCTCTCTCCTCACCCTCTCCCTCCCTCTTCCTCTCTCTCTCCCTCCCTCCTTTGCTCTCTCCTCTCTCCTCCTTTCCCTCCTCCCTCCTCCCTCCTCTTCCTCTCTCTCCTCACTCCCCCCTCCCTCCCTCTCACCCTAGAACCCTCGCCCTCACTCCCTCTAATCAGACCACCCCATACAGCCTACGAAATCCTAACTCCTTTTACCTCTTCCACAGGACGGCGTAGAACTCACAGACGAAGAACTAGGAGGAGAGTCGCGCCTGACGAAGCACTACCTGCACCTCCTGAACCTGAGGCCAATGGACAGTGCCATATACACCTGCGCTGCCGCCAACTCCGTAGGTGCCGTGACTGCCAACTGGACGGTCAGGGTCATAGGTAAGGCTGGAGGCTTCGTTAGTACTAAGTGGACGATTATTTTTTTGTTTTTGTTTTCTTTCGAGTTTTGCTCACGTCATTGTTTATTTTTATAGAAGGGGATGGAGTGTATTACATTGACCAAGGCATTACATTAGTTTTTTTGTATATATATATATATATTATATATATATATATATATATATATAATATATATATATATGTATGTATGTGTGTGTGTGTGTGTGTGTGTGTGTGTGTGTGTGTGTGTGTGTGTGTGTGTGTGTGTGTGTGTGTGTGTGTGTGTGTGTGTGTGTGTGTGTGTGTTTGTGTTGTGTCTCTCTCTCTCTCTCTCTCTCTCTCTCTCTCTCTCTCTCTCTCTCTCTCTCTTCTCTCTCTCTCTCTCTCTCTCTCTCTCTCTCTCTCTCTCTCTCTCTCTCTCTCTCTCTCGAACATGTAAGAGAATCATCATTTTCATATGTTGCCATTCTCTTACTTACCAACCTTTTGTCTGTACAGGCCAAGCTCGCCCTCGAGAACCGGAATTCAACCCCCAAGATCCAGCTAACACCACAGTCGTAGAAGGGTCAGTGGCAACGTTCCAGTGCAGTGGGACGTCGGAGGTCACCCCACATATAAAGGTCAGTGGAGTTTGTTTTCATCTTCAGAAATAGTGACGTGATAGCCTGGAGATTTAACCTTATATAGTATTTTTGAATTTATACTATTTGACTGGCACTTTTGAATTTACACTGTTTTACTAGTACTTCATAATTTATACTATTTGACAAGCACTTTGGAATTTATATTATTTGACTAGCACTTTCGAAGTTATAAGATTTGACTAGTCCCCCTGACTTTATACTGTTTGATTTGTACCTTTGAATTTATTACTTTTAAGGTTGACTTTGTGAGTATGGTTTTGGATAGTCATCAATACCCCATACCATGTATTTATCATTAATTCCCCAACAGTGGCTCCGTCGCCTGGAAGATGGCTCCTCTGATGGCAACTATGTCCATGAGAACCAGACAATCAACTGGAAGGGTCATCGGTATGTTGTTCTCCAGGCTGCCCAAGTCCTCACGCCCGGGGATGGGTCATTCTACACGAAGGTGAGTCCTAAGAAAGCTTTCGTGTATTCAGTAACCTTGCAAGGCTTCTGAAATTTCTGCAACTTTTTTTTTTATTGGTTTGGAGGAGAATAGTTGTTATGGAATTTGAAGTGGAGAGTCTTTTTGATGTTATCTTTTTGATAAAGAATAATTCAGGATTTTTAAAAATATCACACCTAAATAAGGTTAAATGAGTAAATGATGAGATGATTTTATAGTATTTAAAACAACACATATTTTCAGCTTGTGATACCCAGAGCCTCGATGCAAGATGTTGGATTTTATGTCTGCACTGTGACAAACAGTTTTGGCTTAGACTACAGACAAGCATATCTTTCAGTGATTAGTAAGTATAAAATAGGCACATATCCTTGATTTTTTTTTTTTTATTAGATATACACTGATTTTATAGTTACTCATATTAGTGGTTAGACAGAGTATTACTAACATATCTGCATATCATTAAAATTAATTTATATACACTGCATTCATGAGGTATAATATACCTAGGTCTTGTATTAAAATGTTCTTCATTACTTGCAGCTGAGACTTCTGAAAGCAACATGTTAATGCTTGTAGTTGGTCTGGGCTGTGTGGCAGGATTAATTGTAGTCATTGTAATAGTGATGACTGTTCGCCGCGTCCAGACCAGCAAACCACCCCCACCCCCAGGCCCAAGTGAAGGGGCTCTGTTGCCACCACCTCCCATGAACCAAGGAAAGATGCAGCCCCCGCCAGCACACCACCCCCGCTATGTGCCCCAGACAGCCAAGCACAACAGTCAACAGGGCACTCCACATGGACATGCTGTAGGCCCAGAAGGACCTTTGCTGCAGTATGCTGGGGGCGTGGTGCACCTTCCTCCTCAGTCTGCCATGGCAGGAGGTGGCCAAGGGGCACAGCCGATTATTGTATATCAAGACCCAGCCACTGCTGCTTCTGTCTACATTGCCCAGCGACCACAGGCACCTGCAGCATCTGTGGGGAGACCTGAATATCAGTACCAACATCTGGATGTCATATGATCACGAGACAGACTAGTGTAGTGGGGGCATGTTGGGCGTATCTTATGCTACAGGTTTTTCGTTAAACATTGCTGGTCACTTTGAAAATTTACTAAATGTCAGAGGTCTGGTGACTTTTACTGTATTTCATTAAAAAACTGATACAGTGATATAAGCAGACCATGTACTGTACTTTAGTATCATATTCTGAACATTTTAACAAGAATCTGTGATAAAGATGAAAGTTACAATTTGTTCAACTTTTATCATGTCCTTGAAAGATTTCAGAACTTACAAAAGAAATAGAGCTAACAAGCTAAAAATAGTTTTTCCTTGTTGGTGTGAGTAGAGAACCATTATCTCTAGTCTGTCATAAACAATAAGAGTCCCTTGTAAATAATATATTATTTTGTCAGATGATTGTGTTGTAGACTTACTGTGAAGGTTGGGATGGAGAGTAACCCTACTTGAAGTCAATGTTTTACAGCATGCTACAGTTAGTTCATTACCAACCATGTGTTTTAAGCTTCTTATCATCCTAATTTGTATCCATATTTTGCCTCTTCAATGTTAATTCCTTGCAAACTTAGGATGAAAATGTCCCAAGCTAATACAAGTTTATTCACATCAAGCAATTCCACCTTAATTGAAGAAAGTTGGAGTCTAGTCAGGCGCTGTCATGTTTTCATTTGTTTATGTGTTTCCAATCTGTACAGTACATTATATAGGTAGATGTTGATGCATTGCAGTGAAATAGTTAATTCCAGTTTAAAGTTCTTTTCCATGTTAATTTTTAAGGCAACTGTAGTTATTTGAACTATGGTATTTTTTATATGTGCCAAAGGAGATGCTAATTAGGCTATCACATAGAGAAACATGTTAAAAAGGAGGGATATCACAACCATTATTTTTTTTTTTCATTTCTCATTGCTGCTTTTTATAACTCTTGGAAAGAGGGGAAAATGTCTTAATATAGGTTGGTATTAGTGCCTCAAAATTTGTGGGAATATGTGATAATCTATTTTATTTAAGATTATAAAGAATAATTTCTCTTTGGCATAATTTTCCTACAATGGAAAGGTTTATGTTGCATGAAAGGATTCCTTGTGTTTTCTCCTTTATAGTGAAATATAAAGTGTAAAAAATATATATATTTTACTGTGGCCATTTGGCTTTGTTATATGACACAGTTTTCCAAAACATTTTTTTAATAGAGTGAAGCTACGAAGGTTTTGTTTATGTAAGGGTAATAGTTGCAACATTGAACCTGTGATCGGATGTGCTTCAGTAATCTCATTATGTGAAGGGAGAATCAGGCTTAGGAATTTGATTTTCTCAGCTTAAGACAGAAGGCATGCGGAGAAGGGCAACTGCCTGAAACAGTAATGGTGTCTTGTAAAATGGAAAAATTGCAAAGGTTAATTGAGGGAGGTAAGACAGCATTCTAGTGCAGGCTTGTGCATCTTGGAAAAATTAAGATTGCACTGCTTTGCATGATGATACAATCTCAGCTTATTCAAGAAAGCTTTTTATATAAACATTAAATATTTAGAGACCATTGAACTGTGAATATATTTACAGTCTAATTACACACTACCTATGTCTTAAGGAAGTGCAGCTATGCTCCTTGTTTTAGAGAGAGATATTGTAAATAATTACAGTATAGCATGTTGTACCTGAGGAGATCAATTTGAATACTCTACATATCTGGTAGTAACAGTGGTAAGCCATTTGACAAGAGGTTGTAAAGAGAAGGCAAGGTTCATTGTAAGTGACCTAATGCAAGTATTTAGGTCAATATTGTCACTATTAGGAGCTTCCATTGCTTTGGCATTGTGTCCAAACATGCAAGTTTCAAGTTATATAGTCAATATCATCATAAATATAAAATGATATTTGTAATGGCATTGCTTTGCCTTGTCACTGAAGTTGTTAAATCATTAAACTATGCACTGGTTTCAATCAGAGGTGAAGACAGTGGCATGTGTTACTTTAATTTGTTATTTTCCTTTATTTTCTGGGATACAAGCAAATACTTGGAACGTCATGATTTGTTCATTTTCTACCAATACAAATATTTATAAGCGACACTATCACTCCCTCCAAATGTATAAATAATAAAAAAATATATGTATAAATCCTAGTTGCATTCTCTGATTACAAGCTACCAAGAAACTATCTTATATTTTTTACATTTTTCTGCTCATTGGCCAGCTTGCTTCTGCACCTAGATTTATTTTTAAAAAGCTGGTTTGTGAATATATGCTTTACTTACCTTTTAGTTCTGATATTTTGTTACAGGTTTTGAACATTTGCATAATGTAAGTGTGGGTATAACTAAGGCAAAATCAGTGGAATTATGAGGCTGAATCCAAACAATAATGTTCATTTTAATGCTCATCATTCATACGATACACTCTAATATTTATAATGGATATAAGGTCTTCATGCAGGAATATCTCTTAATAGACTTTGCAATAACTCCTTTCCTAAATGTATGTGTTCATGTACATGACTTTTGTGTGTGTGTGTGTGTGTGTGTGTGTGTGTTTGTGTGTGTGTGTGTATATGTATATGTATATGTATGCATGCATATGTGTATAGGTGTATACTATACTTATATGCATATGCATAAATATAAACACACACACGCACACACACACGCACACGCACACACACACACACACACACACACACACACACACACACACACACACACACACACACACACACACACACACACACACACACACACACACACACACACACACACACACACACACACACACACACACACACACACACACATATATATACATACAGACATATACATGTGTGTGTGTGTGTGTGTGTGTGTGTGTGTGTGTGTGTGTGTGTGTGTGTGTGTGTGTGTGTGTGTGTGTGCGTGTGTGTCTGAAGACCTTATTTACTGTTTAAAGTGAAAATTAGAATGTCTAACACGAATAATAATAACAAATGGCCTAAGGATCAGTTTGAACATATGTTCGGAGGAGTGATAAATTAAAATGAAATATTTGTCAGAACTAATTAATGGTCAGAAATCCGTGTCATAGTTTGAAAGATATTTTAAGAAATTGTTCTCTTCCAACTATACAACCAAAATATTGAAAGGGCAGAGTGTTCTCTTCATTCATGTCTAATTTCACCGTAATTTTCTCGTTTTTCTTAGAAAGTCTAGTGCACAATATTACCAAGCATTTACACCAGTGAATCAAATCAGTAATAAATGTTGTGTTAGTGACTATCAATATTCATTTTTCTATATCGAGGGGAAAGTACACTTCACAGATTGTCAATAATTAGTGACTGATTAACAGATAGGTGAAGATAATCATTTATCATTTGAGTACAGTATTATCCAGACATGCTATTTCAGACAGTCCTTAGCATGCTCTCAAGTACATATTTCTCCCTGTAGTAAAAAAGTATAATACCATAACTTGGTAATGGTTTGCCCTTTACCATTTCATGCACTTTGTTTCATTTTTCATACAAAGCACAGTAGGATATGATGGATATTTATTGATGAATATATTTATTTTGCCGATAGCTATTTTAATATGAAACTGATATTGACAGTCATAAAATGTTTGTTTATATTATTTTGATTTAAGAAATCTGCTTTGCTTGATCAGTATGGATCACTGACTCAATTTGAATATAATGTTAAGTAAAGATGAACTTGTGAATCCACTTAACAGTATGTAAATGCATATTTTTCAAAACTACCCATGAAAATAACACTCATTGCCTAATATCCAGATCTGGACTTAAAGAATCATAAACCAGTCATACATTCACTTGTAAATTTTAGCCTTATAATAATCCCATACACAATTGTATCTTGTGTTTGTGAACAATGAAACTGCCTTTGCTGTGTATGCCATGTATAAGCTGTTGAATTGCACAATTCAAGTCTTTATATTTACATTATTGTATTTTTGCCTATTTGTTTTAGCTTGTCTGTTTCCAATTAGCTCATCAGAACCTTTGCATAACTTCTTTAATATGTAATATCATTCTTATATATGTGATAGTATAGAGACTTGTAAATGTTTGGCCATTACATACCTTTTTCACAACGGAGAAATACTTACATTTAAAAACTTGTGTGATTTTGAACTGCCACTGTAACTGTGACTGAACACTGATTGCAATATATAAATATATATAAACCAGACGAACACAAACGCTTTAAGCATCACAATTCAGCTAACAGAAAAAAAACGTCAAGAAAGAAATTAATGGAGTAAACTATTTACATGCATGAAACCTAGAATCCATGAAAAAAGTAGGTAGATGTATATAAAAGACACTAACCAAGTGGCACCAATGAGCTTCAGGGAAAGTATTTCAGCTTCCACCACACATATTGCCAGATAAGTCATTCATGTCACCCCGGCCCTCTTCTGTGTCATTAGCCAAGTGTCAGAGGGTTGATATATTTTATGATATTTAGTGTAAAGAAAGTAAAAGATTACCAAATTTTTCTGAAATAAATGTAGCCTTGTCTGTATAATGCAAAGAGTTTGTTCTTTGAGCTTTCACAACATATGTGTTTACAGTATGGAATATAGATATTTTTGTTGATTTTTGTTTTTGCCATATATCCTGAAATTAGAAGAAAATTTGGAGGATGTTTGTATGCTATTCATGAGGAATTTTTGTTGGAACTTTTCCTCATTAGACTGATACACTGCACAGTATGAAAAATATTTAAATAAAACAGAACTCTTCTAAAACTGTATAGTAAAGGTAACCTATAATATGAAATTTAATATCCCAGTGGACAATTCCACAATCAAAAAATATGTACCAGTAATATATATGTGTAAATATGCAATTTATAGAGTGTGAGAGATGAATTAAA
>NW_020870408.1:67776-70276 GCF_003789085.1 Penaeus vannamei | reverse complement strand
AGGGAATGCAATTAATCACCTTTGGACGCCCATATTTATTGGAATATTCTGTAATAGAAGAACATTCCGGGGGCTGCCTGTTTACAGACTGAAAGTATTTCTTAACATTATTGGTTATCAGTTACGCGTACTTACATTAGAAGTGTTCAGAGAGCGCATACCTCAGCCAAGGCAATAAGATCACTGGTGCAATAAAAATATTCACACATAAAGAATTCCATTAAAATCACTTTTTCAATACACTGCGAACGTCCGTGAACAAAACCTCCTTAGTGGAGGAGGCAATAGGGATACTGATTCAAAAAAAATCACCACCTAAATTTAATGGAATCTAAGTTGGGCTAAGACACACCTCTGACTTTTTTTTCGTAAAAACCTGTTGATCACAGCTTTTTCCATTATCTTGCTAACAAACAAAAAAATAATATCCGGGTCGCCATCAAAATTTAACGGCATCCAAGCTAGGTTTAAAGATACCTCTGGTAAACAAAAACAAAAACAAAAATCAGAAAAATCTATTCATAACTTTTTGAGTTATCCTGCTAACCAACGAACAGACAAACTAACCTACGTGACCAAAAAGAAAACCTTGCCGGAGGTAAAAATACAGTCCATTTATTCCCGAGTTTTTTACGCAACATAATTGTTTGTAAGAACCTCGACCGATGACCCAACTAATATGTCACATTATCTTCATGACAGAAAAATGTGACTCTACCGATGACGATTCAGTAGATGCCTCAATAAATCTGATTATTCACGAACCATAATTGCTACTAATGATAATCGCCAAGCGGACGACCCTGACGCTGAAGATGATATAATGACTCCAGAGTACCAAGGCTTAAATCCAAGACGAACGAAGAACGCACCTCCTCCACTTCACTGTCTTATTTACTTGTTCTGTTGTTCTGAAGGTCCCCAGCCTTTGCAGATTTGTAGCAAGAGTACGGGAGATTAGTGGAATGGCAACACTAAGGACCATTTCTGCCATGACACTTCTAGAAAAAAGAAATATGGCGTTTTTTTATGAAAACACATATGCACGTGATTACCGTTGTTGCCAGCCGCAGGACAATTGCCCTGCGCGTTGACAATTCGCCCCACATCCTGGTTCGCAGGCGGTGCAGCAATTTCACAGAATCTGAGCAAAATGGAGAGCAATTACGAAGGCTTGGTATAAGTCGTATTTGCGGTAAAAATGCAAACGGAAAAAATGTGCTAAAAGGGTATCCATTTATGTCTTTCTCTTCACCGAAATATGTTTCGATGATAGTTAAAAAAGTCTCATCTGCCAAAAGAGAAAATGCTGGTCATGAACCTGGCAGCTGATGATGGCTCTTTGGCCCGGGACGCGACGATTTACATAATGTATCTATGCTTTGAACAGTAAAATGATGCAAAAAAAATGCTTATTTTCTTTCCATATAAAGTCTGATTTTTATTTAGAGAGTTCCATTACCTTTATCATATATTCAAACCAAATCATATTTGCAGGGAAATATTTATATCAGTATGCAATATATATTGTGATCATTAATTCTCTGTTGCTATATACCAAAATACATTTTGTAAAAACTACCGATTACTAGACTTATATCTCCATCATTGGCTTTAGCGTAATGGAGAAAATATAGAGCAATTCCAATACATGCAAAAAGCGACGAAATCTTTTGGTTTTCGCACTGGTGAGCACTGGCGCCCCTCTGGCGAATTAGACAAGTGTTCGTACTGAACGTTCTATGCCATGGAATTGTAGCGGAAAATAGCATGATTATTGTTTAAAGTAAGCATATTCAGAAAATTATAGAATAATGTCAATGGTTTAAAACTGGAGATTAGCGCAAAATGTTATATTAATCCGGATAACTAATGTTAACTTGATCTGTTGTATTTTTCTTTGCGAGGAAGCGTAATCGGGTAACATGAATCGTGAATTAGGAATCGGGTTACATGACCGTGAAAATGGCACGACCGACATGACAAAACTGTCACCTGGCATGATGTTCATTAGAAATCAGTTTGATTTATTGCTGAAGCGAACATCTGCTTCTGCCCGTCGAGTTGAATCAGTTGATCATTTAGGGTACACTTTTGTTCTGAATCCTTCCAGTAAAGAAAAAAATTAGGCCATCTCGTAAGACGCAGAAGTCAGATAATGGACGATGAATGAGGCAAACACACGAAGTCAAATTTATATCAGGGAACATATATAGCATTAAGTAGGGGCTTAACGACCTCGAGGCCTCCATCCATCGCCATAACCTTGATGTTATTTAGCTGCGAGAACCGCTCACAGCGAACACTAGGGACTGGACGAGAAATGTGAGATTAATACCACACAAACGACAAAAAGTACAATGTTTTGATCCATCTATCCCCTCTCTCCCGGGGCAGTACGGTGCATGAACATAACGGAAAAGAATGACTTGGTTATTACACGTGACTGAATATAATCTATTGCAACATCCAGTTCCAAATCGATCATTGCGTTAGGCAG
>NW_020870408.1:42500-65000 GCF_003789085.1 Penaeus vannamei | reverse complement strand
TTCATGAACCACACCATTACTCCAATCACCCCCCCCCCCTTTAAACCCTCCCCCAAACCATGCACCAGTACAAACAACCCCTCCCCTCCCCTCCCTTCCCTTCCCTCCCCTTCCCGCCTTCCATCCCCTTTCCCCCCTCCCCCCCTTTCCCCTCCCCTCCCCTCCCCCCCCCCCCCTTTTTCGCCCACTTCAAGCCCCACCGTTTTAAACGCCCCCCTTCGCCCACAGACCGACGTTCGAGCGCATTTTCCCAGACCAAGTGCTGTTCGTGGGCGCGCCGCGCGTGCTGCGTGCGCGAGCGGACGTCTGCAACGAGGCGGAGGCGGCTCTCGTGGCGTCCTACCTGAGGGCCCGCACGGGGACTCCCTCGGGGACTTCTCGGGTTGTCCCACTGCGTCCGGAGGTCCGCCAGGCGTCCTCGCGGGAGGAGGAGGAAGGACGAGGAAGAGGAAAAAAGCTGGTGGAGGACGAGGACGGCTTTGGGGAGCTGTGTCGGTCCGGAGAGCGCGCTCCTGGCCGAGTTCACGGACGGAATCGACGTTGTCGTCGTCGTTTTCATTTCATATCATCATCATCTATTCATCATCGTTATCATCATTTCATCATCATCATTCATTATTATCATCGTTATCATCACCATCATAATCATGACCGTCATCATCACCACCACCATCATCATCACCATCATCGCATGATTATTACTATTATTCATCCAGAGGATATTTTTTCTGAACTTCTAATCGTCATTATCGACCATCAACGTCATATTGATACTAAAGGATAACATGGCCAACAGGAATCGTCTATATTGCATTCCATTTGTCACCAATTTTAATGGGATCTAGAAATATACTGTTAATAAAAATGATAAAAAAAAGATCAAGTACCCTTTCATTCGCAAATATTGAAGGACAAACCTACTACTTCAAAATATATATAACTGTTCTCGACTTCTCTTGTTTTTTCTTCTTCTTCTATTGTTATATATGTATATTACTTGTTCCGTCTACTGCCTTTCTTCGATCTATCAGAGCTTTACGAAAGGATATTTTCTGCAAGTGTTTTGGCGAGACGACAGATTCAGGAAAGTGGTGGAAATTTGAAATCACTCACTCTGATTACCTCCCTCTCTCTCTCTCTTTTCTCTTTCTTTTTTCTCTTTCTCTTTCTCTTTCTTACTTTCTCTCTTCCTTTCTTTCTTCTCTTTCTCTTCTTCCTTCTCTTTCTTCTCTTTCTCTTTCTTATCTTCTCTCTTCTTCTTCTTTTTCTTCCTTTCTCTTCAATCTTTCCTCCTTTCTTCTCTTTTCCTTTCCTCTTTTCTTTCTTCCTCTTTCCTCTTTTTCTTTTCTTCCTCTTCTCTTTTTCTTCTCTCTCTTTCTCTCTCCCTTGTCTTCTCTCTCTCTTCATTCTCTCTTCCCTATTTTCTATAACTTCTCCTTCTCTCCCTCTCTCTTTCTTTCTCATCTTCTTCTTCTCTTCTTTCTTTCTTCTTCTTTCTTCTCTTTTTCTTTCCCTCTAATTCTTTTTTCTTTCTCCTTTTCTTCCTCCCCTTTCTTCTCTTCTCTGTGCGTCTTTCTTCTTCTCTTGTCTTTCTTCTCTTCTCTTTCTTCCTTTCTCTTTATCGATCTCTTCCTTCTTCTCTTTCTCTTTCTTCCTCTTCTCTTTCTATTCTCATTTTCTCTTTCTTCTCTTCTCTTTCTTCTCCTTTATCTTTACTCCCTTTCTTCTTCTCTTCTTCTACTCTTTCTCCTCTTTCTCTTCAGCTTTTTCTCTTTCTTCTGCCTATCTTTCTTCTCTCTTCTTATCCTCTCTTCTTCTCTTTCTCTTCTCTTATCTTCTCTTTTATCTCTTTCTCTTTCTTTATCCCTCTTCTCTTTCTTCTCTTTCTCTTTTCTTTATATTTCTCCTTTCTCTTTCTTCTACTTTCTTTTTCTCCTCCTCTCTTTTCCTCTCTTAGGACGTGTCTAGAGAAAAAAAACCCAAAACCACCAAAAATAAAACAATAAAACCTCCTAGTTTCCCAACGCGAAATCCCAAGATCCCGCAGCGCATTCGCTCCTTACACAATTCTTACTCTTTACCAGATACAGCCTTTTACTTTACAGTCACCTTCGACTGATTACTATATCCTTCCTTGAGATCTTGTATTATCCTTCGAGAATATGAAAACTTCTCCTCCGGTGTAGTCCTTCCAGGAGAGTACTGTGGGTATTATTTGCAGATTATTCGTGCATGGAACGACCTTTATCTTTCTTATTTCTGTCGTGTACGTGTGTTTTTACCTATATATTTCATGATATTGTGACTCTCTCGCTGTGCTCTCCTGCGTCCTTCTACTACATTTTTCTACTCGTGTCGTGCGTGTGCGTTGTGTTGCTATAAGATAGCGATAAATAGACAGAATCTGTGCTCAATTTCGCAAACTGTAGTCTCACATATTTATTATCATTATGATTTTGTCACACTCCATGGCCGAAACCCTTGCTAATCAATAAAATTCTCAGGAATTGTAACTCCCTGGTATAAAATCATTTTAGATCCAGCTTTAATTTGTACCAAAAACATCTCGTAAAGCCCGTCCCACACTCCTGCGTCAATTATGTGAATTACCGAAATAATCAAACATCAAATTAAAGAGACTCCGTCCACATTCATATTTATGTTCAACTTTAACGGCTGTTTCACTCTCACTCCTCCTCTTCCTTGCTTCTTTCTGAGTCTCCGATTTTTTTCCTTGCGCTAATATGCCCTCGTTCTCCGGTTTTTCCATCTTCCTGTCCTCTTTCTCTGCGTCTTTCTTCCCTTGCTGTCCAGTTCTTTCTCCCCCCTTTCTTCTTTCTGCGTCCTTCCATGCTCTCTCCCCCCTGTCTTCTCTTCCTGTCGTCTTTCTCCCCCCCTTCCTCTATCCTTGCATCATCCTATCCCACTGTGATTCTTTCTCCCCCCCTCGTCCTTGCCGTCTCTCTCCCCCTCTCCTTTCTTCTCTCCCCTTTTTTCCTTCTGTCCCTCTCTCCCTCTTACTCTTCTGCGTCTCTCTATCGACAGATTTCCAGATATTTTTTCATGTTCTCTTCGCTAAAATGTCATAATTCCTACTTATTTCTGTTATCTTTCATCAAGTTCCGTGAGATTTATTCTAAGACTTCAGATTTTTGTCCTCATCGTTCCATCGCTTGCTGTTCTCAATTAATCCTCTCTAATATTAGTTAATAATGCTTAATATATTATCTAATTCAATAGTTAGGTATTCTCTATATCCCATACTTCACCATTTAACTTCCCTTCTATTTCTTTACTTCTCTTTAGCCATTATCCTCATCCTTATGTGTAAAGCTAAATAGATAGATAAATGGAGCATGTGCAATGTGTATCGAATTAGACTCTACGTTGCCTAAGCTCTCTATACGACAGTGCAAGCGTAGTAGTAGATAATAGATAGTTTAAGCCACTACAGAATAGTCTGATAAGATATACTAGTTAACAGCACTCAATACTACACGATCAGAGATTAAGACGGACAGATAGACGAAGATAGAAAGCTATATAAGATCAATAAGAAATACAGATAGGTGGATAGATTAAGACAAATAATTTCCTCTTTGGTAGGGTAAACTACAATCAGAAAGAATCCCTCGCTCTGCAAGGGATTCAGCGATGGATTATGATGTATACATGTTCTTAATTTATGGCATGGCAGCCTTAGAAATGTTGGGGAGAAACAGTCACCTCTCAGGTTCCCAGAGGGTATGGCCTAGACAATTAAAACGGGTCAATACCCGTGAACCCATGGCTTTCTTTCAGGCCATTAGGACTGGCACAAAGTCAGCCTCTCATTCGTTTCTATCACATTCTCACACCTTAGGAAGTGGATAGTAAAAGTGGTTATAGGAAAGGAATGGGGTTGGAGAAGGAACGGAAGCGAAAAGGAGGGGAAAAAGACCGTGACAAAAATTAGTTGAGTCAAGAGCTGAGGCCCAAGGGTAGAGAGATCCCTAGCATTAGTTCTTCCGGCTTACTAAGGTCTCCCACGGAAACAAAGGCAAGGAATGGGAATTTGAACAGCAAAAAGCTGTTTATTCGGTGAAATATTATTTCTCAGGAAAATAACTTGAGCCCATTTTCATCTAACCTGGTTTCCGCTCAAATGGTTAAAAGTAGAAAGTTGAAAAGAGATGAAGATGGTTGTTATAGTTTATCTGGTAAAAAATCCATGTGACAAGGAGAGGATTAAGAAATTTAATTTGAATAAAATCTCATAAACTGTAGCACTGAGTAATGTGATAATAAATTTCATAAGGTGCCAATTTTTTTACAAAATTTTTTAAGCATTTCAAATTGGATACAAAATTTCAATTAGAAAAAAAATGATAGCTGGACCATTGAAGTTGCACATCCAAAGGTGTTATCAGAACAACGGCACAAATAATGAATATTTATCAAAAGTTTTGCTTTTATTAATTCTTTGATCACACTATGTATTTACATTAATGCACTATACCATGACTGTAGTTCAATTAACACCTACCCTCTGTCATTTACAATCATAATATATTTTTTTAATCATAATTCATAGAGTTATACACAAAAAATAGTGTTGTCATTCTACACTGTCCACTGCCAGACGTTTTCAAGCCACCTGAAATAAGAAAAATACATGCTAATGAATTGCAACTTTTGACATTTGAATCATGTTACAAAATTTCATATGCATCAAAATATTGTCGCGCCTACTGCCTATCTCCTGGTTTGTAGTTCAATACCTATTATTCTAAATGATAAAATACATTTCAAATAACTAAATAAACTGAAGAGAAACACACGGGTATAATTACTCATTAAAGCTGTTCACTCTATACATAGCTCACTGTTGTGCTTCCAGGCCATCTGGGAAAGTGAAAAATATGTAAATGTATTGCACTTCAATTTATTGTCAATCAAAGTACTGAGAACACTGGATCAACTCTTATCAACATATGACTATATTTCTCAATATAATCACAACACTAAAGGTTTGTTTTAAATTCAAAATTGGATTACTAGAATTTCCTTCATTGAATATTGTCCCCAACACCTGCCGATCTCCCTAACATAATCACAACAGTCAGAAATGACTTCCAGCCAGAAGGAACTAGCATTGGTGTGCTCAGGGAGGTGTGGCAAACAGAAGGAGGTGCTCTTGTCTCGCACGTCAATGACTCATTCACCGATGATACCCAACCGGTAAAAGTTGTGGGCAAAGCCCATCAGGTGGATCTAAGGAACGTGCTTTTAAGTTCTTTTGTGAACCTACAATTCACCTTTGTAATTTCAGTTATCATGTAAAGCATTTTCTACTTTTCCTAGGGCTAAAAAACACATGTAGTTTAATACCTATTATTCTAATAAAGAAACTTTTTCAATAATTAGATTAGACTGAAGAATAAAACAGGTTTAAATAACAAGATAAACTAAAGATAAAAGAGGTATAATTACCCTTTAAAGCTGTTCACTGCAAACATAGCTCACTGCTGTGTGCGTCCAGGCCATTCTGGGAAGATAGAAAATTCTATATAAATGTCTTGCAAATCTATCTTTTGTCAAATCCACATACTTGAGAACACTGATCACAGGCTATCAAACATATGTTATATTGCCTCTATATAATCACAACACTAAAGGTTTGTTTTAAATTCCAAATTGGATTACTAGAATTTCCTTTCATTGAATATTGTCCCCACACACCTGCCGATCTCCTAACATAATCACAACAGTCAGAAATGACTTCCAGCAGAAGGAACTAGCATGGTGTGCTCAGGGAGGTGTGGCAAACAGAAGGAGGTGCTCTTGTCTCGCACACGTCAATGACTCATTCACCGATGAAACCCAACCGGTAAATTGGTGGGCAAAGCCCCATCAGGTGGATCTAAGGAACGTGCTTCAAGTTCTTTGTGCTATTCTACCAATCAGCAAATGAATTTCATTTATCAATGAAAGAGCATTTTCCATTTTCCTAGGCCTAAAAAACATTTATGTAGTTTAATATCTATTACTCTAATAGAAAAAAAACTTTCAAATAACTAGATAAATTGAAGAATAAAACAATAAAACAGAGGTATTAATTACCCATTTAAAGTTGTTCACGCAAACATTAACTCACTGCTTGTGCTTCCAGGCCATCTGGGAAGAAAAGTTTAAATATCTTGCACTTCAATTTATTGTCAAATCAAAGTTTGTGAATTCTGGATCACATCTTATATTTTATTTCCTAATATAATCACAACACTAAAGGTTTGTTTTAAATTCAAAATTGGATTACTAGAATTTCTTTTCATTGAATATGTCCCCAACACCTGCCGATCTCCCTAACATAATCACAAACAGTCAGAAATGACTTCCAGCCAGAAGAACTAGCATGGTGCTGGGGAGGTTGGCAAAACAGAAGAGTGCTCTCTTGTCTCGCACGTCAATGACTCATTCACCGATGATACCCAACCGTAAAGTTGGTGGGCAAAGCCCCATCAGGTGGATCTAAGGAACGTGCTTCAAGTTATTTGTGAACCTACCAATTCCGCATATGAATTTCAATTATCAACCAAGCATTAATAAATTTTTCCAAGTCTAAAAATGTTCTTGTCGTTTAATGCTTACTGAATATTATATATGGGTTCATGAATTGTCCACTGAAATTCTTCCTTTGAATGGTGTGTAATGAATCCAGAATGCTCCAGAAGTGCTTAGTCACCAAGGAATCAGCTTGAAGCCAGCATACAATTCACAGGAAAATGTAACTGCACTATAATAATCAGAAAAAAATCACACATTTGTGGGTAAAGATTATAGAAAGCAACAGATAGAGGAAAAGAAAATACGAAATATAGTCTAACCTGCAGCAGCGGGAGCCTCATATTTACCATTAAATGACGAAAATGTCCGCTACATATCCCCACTCAGACTAACCTAAGTCCACAACACCCTCACACACCCATGAGTTCTTGGTGTCCGATTTCTATTCTCTATGTTGGCACAAAGTGATAATAAAGGGAGCTACAGGGGGTTTGCCCTCCTGTCTAGGGAATAAATAAAAGGTAGGAAAGGTTAGGTTGGGTAACGATTGCCCATACGTGAAATAATCTCCATTGGCAGAAAATGCCAGAAATTCAGAAAATATATTGTGACAAATGCTGTAGTGGCCTCATATTTGTCAATAAGAGGCCACTGCAGTTGTACCTATGTTGCTTTTGACTATTTCCTGTGCTCTATCAGCCGGCGGTGTCCATTCCAACCCATCTCAATGCCTTGCTCATGTTAACTTGTGGAAATATTATTTGTAATTAAAAATAACAAGATTCAAGCATAATGGGAGTTATAGTTGAAAGAAAGGAATAATGATAGCATGACTGGAGGACAAAAAAAAATACAAATCGAACTATGTCTATTCTGGGTTCAAGCAATTCCCTGTTGAAAAATAAAGAGATTTAAAGGTCACCTGACCACGTGCCCATTGCTTCTACCAGACCATGAAGCACAAGTGCCCAGTGCCCATGTGATCTGTTCGGGATGTGCCATGCCCTGAACAGCTCACTGAACAGATAACAGTGCACGGCAAAGAACACACGTGGCAAAAGAACAATTACAAATCCTCAAGTCCACAATTTTGGTTGATTACATTTTGATAGAATTCCGCCAATTGAAAATATTTGTAAAATGTCTTTAGGGTCTTCAAAGAACGTAAAATACAATTTCACCCGTTGCTACTAGCTACACGTGTTCTACACAAAATCAAAATAAATACCTGAAAGATCTAATGTCTATAACACATTTTGGTTAAGCATCTTTAATTATAAACTTACTTCACAGCATTACACTCAAGAGGCTGCAAGGGAAATTCTGGGAGGGAAAAACCTAAGCAGAAGCTCCATGTCCTGAGAGATGTCGCCGTCACTCGCCATCATGGCCGAATGTCTGCTCGGCCAGAGACACGCCGGTCCTCACGCTGTATGGACGAACCAGCGCGGGAACTTTGAAAAGGCAACTGCGATTTCAAAGTCGGGAAAGGCCAGTAGCAACTCGAGGTGTCATGGCGTGCTTTTTTGATTTTTTGGATTTATTGAGTTTTTAATTTCACAAAAGTTGTTGATGCTTCGTGAATATGGTCGATCATTTTGGTCTTTTCAAATTTTAAAAAAAAAGATTGGTGATAATATCATAACATGTTATTCAATTGAACAATCATCAAAAAGATTGGACACCTCCTCGAGTATGATATATGAAATTTTTTGTAGAGTTGGAGAGGGTTTATACTATACCATATTATGTTGTAACGTAAAAAAATCATAATACATATATCCAATGAATTATATGGTGTGTGATATAACAAGGATTGGCTTTTGTGGATATTTCGCGAGTAATAAAGAGTCAGTATATATATATATATATATATATATATATTTATATATTATAATATATATATATATATATATATATATATATATATATATGTGTGTGGGGTATGGGGTGTGGGTGTGCTGGGTGTGGGTGGTTAGTGGATGGGTGGTCGGCTGTGTGTGTGTGTGTATATGGTAGGGCTATGTTAGACTAGTACCTTATGAAGCTGGAGCGCCTCACATTAGGCTAAAAAAGCACGTCGGAGGTGGCGTTTTGTAGTGTGTAGTGAGGTGTGTGTGTGGGGTTGTGTGTGATGTGTGTGCTGGGTGTGTATGCTAGACTTTATATTTGGCACTGTATTGTACCACACAGCCACAGTTATACTATCACACACATACTACTAAGCAACAAAAAAGTAATATAGCTGTAGATTATAGCAGCGAAGTTATATTGATTCCTTAGCATATTAGAGTATTATTAGTATTCTTCATACATTATATTATATAATATAGTATAAATATATAATATACAATCGGTCTTTCCTCTGTTGCTGTATCAAAGTGTTGTGGGTTATGTTATTGATTTCTAATGTATACAATTATCCGGTAATACATTAAGGATAGTCATACATAATGAATATTTATACCATATAGGGAATATATACATATACTACTATGCTTAGTTAATCTAAACTAATAGAACTATATATATAGCGAAATTTAAACAAAGGGGGGAGACAAAGATACCTATAGGCAATGAAATGATTACTAGCTAAATATGCATGTTGGCTCGTGTGGTGTGTGTTGTGCTCCTGTGTGGGTTGTGTGTGTGTGTGTGCATGTGTATCTGTCTGTGTGGTGTGTTGTGTATGTGGTGTGTGTCGTGTGGTATGTGAGTTCGATTTCTAATGCATATACCTACGGATAATCACTACATATATAATATACAGTAGAATGATATGTTAGTTATTGCAATAGCCTAAAATTAAGTATATTATATTGTTTAGTGTTGGTGTGGTGGTGTTGGTGTTGTGTGTGTGTGTGTGTGTGCGTGTGTGCGTGTGTGTGTTGCTGGTGCGTCTGGGGCAGTGGTTTCATGATAACGTAAAATCAGATCAGATTTATTTGATAAGGGCGGCAATCGAGAACCTTGCCTGGTTAGAGGACTGAGCGTGACAGCTGTGATGGCTTCGGTAGATCGTGCTGAATTCCATCAATCCGCACTATTCCCCGGCTTCCAGAGAGGGATGCGAAACCAAGTAAGCTGATAAATAAACGGTTAATCTCTTATCCGACGAAGGACGACTACAAACGGTGCAGGCGCGGCAACGCGTCCAAGTTCGTCCCCCAGGCACATAGCATCGAATCGCAACAACCCTAGAGTCATTTAGTGATCATCCACCACCCGTACACGAGTTAGGCTGGGATGCGTCGCAAACACTGCACGCCGTTGGTTTAACCACAAATGCTGCTTCAGTTCTATAGACGATCGAGCCACCTTGTTTTCAGGGATCTCTAGATTACGCCGCATCAACCACTAATCTGAGTAGGGCTGGATCTGAGATGATCTGACCCGTGAGCCCACGAGCCGATCGAGCGTACCGACTGCTAGACAGCCGCGCCTACTGTGAAAAGTTGCCAGAATGTTAACATCATTAGGGTTATAACAGTAGCCGCCGACAACTCGTCTTCACCTCACCTATGCATTTTTTTTTAATCACCCTCTTGCAGTGATTTATCATGAATCACACAGCTCGAGACCATGGATGGTAAAGCGGTGGCATGTGCATGTTTATACTCGTGCGGTTTGGTATACATATTGTCGAGGTCTCAGAACTGCAGTCGCTTGGTACACGAGAGAGGTGCGTGTGATTATTATTCGTTCTCAGGACGCCTCTGTGCGTAGTACTGGACTAGGTTATGAATTCTTAAGAAATATGATGCTACGGCTTTCATCTCTCATGAACTCCCTCGATAATCACCTATGCTTTGTCATTGTCCCTTTCTGCACGACAAGTGAACTAGAGTCTTTGCTTACCAGGGGACACGACTCCAATTCACGTAGCGAGTGAACATCTGGGATTACCGACGGCAAGTTTGTGAAGTGAAAGCTACGGAAGGTAGCACCACGACTACAATATGACCTCCCCCAACACATCCCGATAACTGCCTGAAACATTGGCCTCGCTCGTAGAGAGACAACCGCTCAATAAGAATGTTGAGTGTCTTATGGCTGCTTTCCTGTATGCTGGCAGCAGTCCAATGATGAGGGCCAGAGCGCTGGGAACAGAGCTCAGAAATCTCACGAGTTGTGCTGTTGACCCTACGCAAAGTCCTGGACAAAGAAGCATAACTTCTCGCGCTAAGGCAACAGCACACATACATATTACAACTGGCATTCTAATGCTGTAATTAGTTATATAATATATTATCATATTATAATATATATATAATATATATTTATATTTATATATTCTTCCTTTATATATTATTTTTTTCCATGCATATATATAACCATACTTTTATGTGCCATATCATTATTAGTATATATATTTTTAGCATATTATACTATTGTAGCGTAAATATCACTTTTATATGTATATATCTATGACATGTCTATATTACTATATATGTCTGTGTGTGTGTCGTTCGCTGTGTCTGTCGAGGTGTATGTATACTATATGTACTTCGCTGTCATCGAGATGTGTGGTGTGGTATATATACTTTGTATTGGTATGTATATATGCAGAATACAATACATCAATCAAGTTTAGCGTACCTAGCATAACCCCCTCTACTTACATACATATATACTCTAATTGACTATATAGCCTTACTTATCTACTAGATATATATATCAGTACCGTCTATATATTATTATAATACCATACATACACCCATAAATCATCCTCTCACCCGTATACTCCAACCATACTCCCTCTATATTTATATATCATATATATTAATATATATATTATATATTTAATAATATAATATACACACACACACAACACATGCATATACATATATATATATATATATAGTACTATATATATATGACCTACCGGCATAACACAAAATTCTACCAAATCCTTTACTTATGAACGTTTTGATTATATATGTTACTTGTGATAAATAGTACTACTTGTAAGCGACGATGAATGTATAGCATACAGATCATAACGATATAATTATACATTATATATATATTATAATATATGTATATATAATATATGTGTGATGTGCTCAGGTGCGTGGGGGTTATCTCGATGGTATACTCCTGGAGAGATAAAGGTAAATAACACACCACACACGCACAGGGGCCACGCAGCACACATTACTACGACGCAGCACCACACACATACCACACACACGCGCACACACCACACTTCACAGATCAGCGACCACACTCCACTACTACTATGTGCTACTTTACATCGAGACATCTACCTCTCACATCATCTCTCATGTCATGCAGAACGTGCTTCGGACGTGGCACGCGACACGGGGAGGAGAAGTGCGCAGCAAGCGCAGCACAGGGCAAAGCTAGAGTCAGACGAGCACAGCACACAGCACGCAGGACGAGACAAGCAAGACGCAAACACAGCTACACAACAGCAAGAGTACTATGGGGGGGTAACCATAATAGAGAGGTGATATGATAGTGAATAGTAGTAGGGGGAAATATGGTATAGTATAAGAGAGGATATAGGGAGGTGTAACAGTAGAGTAAGAGGGATATAGTGGGGTATATGAAGTAAGATGATGATAAGGTAAGGTATATAGAAGAAATATAATATAAGATAGTAATAAGAGAGGAGATAGAGAGGAAGGATAAAATGTAATAATAGTTAAGAGAAATACACAATCAAGAACGAGCAAGAGTACAGGTGTAAACAGAGAGAGATAATTCACAACTCAAGCGAGGCAGCAGGCACAGTTTATGGATGACGGTAGGATATGTTTTGTTAAAGGAAACTACCTCCACTGAACAAAGCAGAATTAAAAAAAATACATAAACGGACAGAAAAGCAAAGAACTGACAAATCCCTTTTCGCTGCACGATAACAGCACAACCGTACAACACTTCATACTCTTCCTTGGACGACGTCGGCCAGGAGGACCAGAGGCGAATACAGCTGTTTTTCTCGCCTCCTGTCAGCTGTTACTTGCTAGAGAGAGGGAGAATGGCACGGCTCCTGACATACTGGCACTGGTTTTGGTGGTGGCTGGGCACTGCCTGGCCACTGCTGGGACTCAGAGGAGATGGAACTTTTCGATTTGGTGGAGGAAGTCGGGAAAATTTCTATGAAGTTCTTGGAATTTCTCAGGTGATGATGTGGTGGATTTTTTGTATTTTTTAAGGGTGATTTTAAGGTGTTTTGGGAGTATTAATTATGTAATTTTTTATGGAGGGGATTGTTTTAATGGGTATGGTTTTGGGTTAATGTTTTGGAAATGAGGTTGTTTTTAATATTATTTTGAGGATGAGATTGTTGAGTCTAAGTTCTTTTTATTATTTTATTTATCTTATCTATTGATTTACAATAGCTGTATTTATATTTCATTTAGGAATTGGTTTAAGTCAAAAGAGGAGAGGCAGAAGATATCAGTATATTCAAAAAGTAACAATTTTATAAACTATGAAAGATATTTTCATCCACCATGTTTCATTCGCTAAAAGTCCAACTATTGTTTTTTAGTGTTTTTTTCCAAGATTTGTTTATACAATTTTAGATGAAGTCTGCGCATGGAGAATGGTTAGGTGCCAAGAATGTCAAGAGAGCACAGTAATAAATCTTGTTTATACAGGTGCCTATTTGAGATTGGGGAGAGATGGCAGTGTGAGAAAACAGCTGGAGGAAATATCTAGGACCAGAAAAGGTAATATGGTTAGAAAAGATACTTGAATTAAAAAATATGATCATTAAGATTATACCAGTTCTTGAGAGTGACAAGTTGAGACGAGTAAGGATAAAGTAGAGGAAGTAGGTACGAGCTGAGCAGGCACAAAAATGTGAGTTACTGAATAAGTGAAGTGAGAGTGTGGAGGGGTGTAAATTTACTGAGTTAAGGAGAAGCGTAGGAGGGAAACACATATGCAGTGATGAATGTGCAGGAGGCGAAGAGTATTAGCGAAGGAGAGATGAAGAAGAGGAGCGAAGCACAGTAGCACTGCCTCTGCAATAATGGATTTTTTTTATTATGTTACAAAGAGAAAAAAAGAGTGGGAAAAAGAGTGATAGTAATAAGCTGATAGATAAGAGAAACATTCTCAAGTATTCGAAATTTACTGAATGTTGAAGTCTTGTGTGAGCACACTCTGCTACGAGTGTAAACCAAGCACTCTCTCTCGACACACCCAGCTGTGCTCACTCACTGAGTAACCCTGACCAAAGCCTCGGCGAAAGTCATAAACAAATTAGTCTCAGAAGAGGCTTACCACAGTGTGACCCGTTGGATTGGCGCTCATGCACCCGAAATAACTCGACGGAGCCCTAGATTTCAAGGACATGCCCTCAACTGCGCCAAATCTATTGTCGCCACTGCAGAAAGTTAAATTTATTTTGGTGTTCACTCTGCATAATGTCAATGATTTCTAGTGCCTCTATAAGTCTGTGCTGAAGTAGAATCACGCTCCTTATTAAGAACCATGTCAGAAGCAGACACTCTTTACAAACATCTCAAACCTACAGGAATATTAGTACCTTTCAATTATGATATATTTTGTAAATCACAAAAAGGAAGCTATGATTTCTGTGTTGCAATATCAGTGGACTTGTCAAGGTGGATGTACGATGATATTCCCATTTGAAATCTCATTAGCGTGCAACTCTTGTTTATTCTCGAGCACTATGATGCCCGTTAGGAGTCGTAGCATTGTGCATGGGTGGAAGAGGACAGATCATGAAAGGTAAGATTTTTTGTCAAAATGCTTTCTTGTATACTTTAGAGAGTGTAGGAGTTGCTCCTTTCTTAGACTTCGAGGAAGAGACTAGCAAATCCCCTCTGCATCCCAGAAGACAGATAGGACCAATGATTCCTTTTCACTCTTGAAAGCTCCAAGAGTTATGACTACTTATGACATGGTGCAGTCTTTAAACTACAGACTATCATGGTAGGTTCGCTGAAGCTTCATTACCTACTTGGGCAGCCTGACTGCTTTAATCTTAATTATATGTCCTCGGGAGTCGATACATCGGTTTCAGAGTCAGGGTTTTAATTGCGGTCATCAATTCTCTGCTAGCGCAGAAAAAGCTTCAGAGTCCCATCCCACGTTCATTGAAAGATCTGCCCTCCTCATTTGCTGCTGATCAGGGTGCAACAGCCTAGGGACCCATCCACCCGCGAAGGCTTTGCGTAGCCCCAAAAACTCTATACAAGAATTGTGTGTGCAGAACCCATGGAGATGTTGAGTGTATCTGCTACCAATACATTGTTATTTGTCTATCCTTTCAATCAAGTCACAAAACAGCATCAATGTTTTCCTCACAAACTAACATTGTTGGCCTGCCACTACTGGGCTCATCTTCAACTTTGATTTTTCCACTTCTTGAGCGACTTATCCAGTTNCTCATCTCCTCTCTTCTCTCTCTCTTTCTCCTTCTTTTCTTCCGTTTTTGATATTTTGGGTGTTACTGATATATTTTGTTACTGTTGTGCTTTGCCGCTTACTACTACTATTCATTTTTTTGTGATTATCTTTATTATGAATTATGTTATTATTCATAATTATCATTATTATTATTTTCCTATTATATTTATTATCATTAATATTATCTATTATTATTGTTATTAGTTAGTTACTAGTTTTACAACTTACTGTTGTTGTTTATATCATATATCATTATGTGTAATTGTTGTTTATTATCATTGTTTTATTTATCGCGTTAGGATAGTTGTTATTATTTTCCACTCCATCATCTTCACCATCATTATTACTTTCAGCATTGATATCATAATCATAACCATGATCTTTAATGTGATGCTTTTTTTACAATTCTCTCTTTATGATCACTATTATTACCATCCCCTCTACTGACTCCCCCCACCCACACAGAATGCCCCCATAAACCAACAAATAACGAAGCAGCAACACCGCACGTCAGTCAACACCCTTATCCAAACCTTTATTTATATCAAAGTCAACGCTGACTTGGCAACACTTGCAGCATCAGTCTCAAGTGACAGATGCTTTGCAACGATTGCCGGCACGTGAGGCAGGCGCCGCTTGTGCACTGTTGCCAGAGACAGAGTGATTGTTCGGCCGAGGGATTGCGATCCCAGCCTCGTCCCTCGCGCCGTGTTTGCGACTTGGTCCGAAGTGAGAATATATATATGTAATATATATATATATATATATATATATATATATATATATATATATATATATAATATATATATATATATATATATATATATTATTTGTGTGTGTGTGTGGTGTGTGGATGTATGTATATGTATATGTATATGTATATGTATATGTATATGTATATGTATATGTATATGTATATGTATATGTATATGTATATTGTATATGTATAATATATATATATATATATATATATATATATATATATATATATATATATAATATATATATATATATATATTCATATATATATATAATATATTATATATATATAATATATATATATATATAATGTATATATATATATATGCATATATATGTTATATAAAATATATAAATATATATTCATATATAATATACATATATAATATATATATATATATATTATATATATATATATATATATATATATATATATATATATATATATATATATATATATATATATATAATATATATATATATATATATATATATTATATATATATGTATGTATGTATATAAATGTATATATATGTATGTTGTATGTATGTATGTATGTATCCATATATTTCCATATAATCATGATATATAGAAAGAGAGAGATTACCTATTCTGTTTTCCTTTTCCCCCAAACTCCATGCCTATTGGTGCCCCTGTGAAGCAATGCAAGCGGTAGCTGAGCCCAGAGAACCGGCAAGCCACCCCCCCCCCCCCCTCCCACAACCCCTCTCCCCCCGCCGTTCACACAAGCAACACCGAACTTCTTTAAACAAACGTGACTCCACTGTACCAAAGCTCGCACTCACGGCAGCCCCCCGGACGCCGCAAGGTACAGCATCATACATGAATGTACCGTTTCTTCGAAGATAAGTCCAGGGGGGGAGGTGGGGGGAAGCGCCTTTATGCTGAGATAGCGCTGCCGTCTGCTTTCCACAGGGGGGGGAGGGGAAAGGGGGGGGAGAGGGTTAAGCTAGTGATATGTGGATAGTTGCCAGGTATGTGGAAAAGTGCCAGGTGCTCTTTTATTTCCTTCAAGGGGACTATGGGGAGGGATTGTTGTTCTTGTTAGGTATGGTGACGGATGTAGCGCCCTTCGAGAGAGAAAATAATAACTTACACATTACTGAAGATAAAAACATTTACCACTACAACCCCTTCTTATCATTCCATTTTCCGTTATATCACATTTAATCATTATCATCACCCTGAGCCAGTTATCATCATCATCATCATCATCATTTTGAGTCGCTATCATCTTATCACGAGCACTCTGCCATCCACCCAAATCGTGTTTTAGCGACGAACACAAGACACATTAGCAATTACGATATTCACACCATAAGCTATCCTTCTTTTAATTCCATAAACATTTAGGAAACAGAGCAACAGGTTTTTTTCGATAGATAATATAAAAACATTTAACCATCCTTTAGTATGATTTTTTTTCTTCCTTGTGAAACTAATAGGTCATTTCCCTATATAAACACAATTTTGGACGTTTAGGGATATTGGCAATGAGGGAAAAGGGTGAGGACGAAATATATTTTTCCTCCCCCGGCAATATAGTATTGTGGAAAATTATCGATTAAAGAATTAATATCCACGAGAATCTGTAACATTTATTTTAATATCAATTTATTTATTCCTTAACATCTTATTTAATATTTATTCATTTTATTTATTTTTTTACTTTTATTTCTTTTTATTTTCTTTTTTTTTTGAGTGAGAGAGAGAATATTATATGTGTGTTTAGAGGACTATACTTACGCGACTGCTTCTGTATACTTGACTTTTACTGTGTTCTGTATATCTGTTTCACCTTTGCTTTGTCTTTCAGCTCCTAAATGATTGTTTGGTTATTCCGTGCCTAAAATTTAAGGAATTTTTTAATTATTTTGAGTGGAAAGGATAAAAAAGGGACTTAATAAAGATTAATTAATAGCCTTATTAATCACGTCCTATAGGAATTAAGCAGAGCATGATTTTACCAAGTTTTAAATCAAAAAGAATAGTAAATAAAAAAAAACAAACACAAACACATGACAAATACAAAACAAAAATTACCCAACAGTGAAAAAATCAAAAAAAATCAAAAAAAATCAGAGAAAAGAAAAAGGAAAAAAAAAATCACAATCACTCACACCAAACAAATCTACAAGCACCCATGTTGTCGGGCAATATCTCTCTCCCGGAATGGCTCTTCATCCTCCCAAATCATATAAACTATTTGTCCCGCCATTTCCCTCCCCCCAGATAAGCTGCGATGCCGGCCGAACCACCAAACGACCACATACAGTCACCACAATTATCAGCTGGTAGATCGTCCTTCGCCCAGGGGGTTGGGGGCCACTCAGCAAGCATGATCGCCCCTTCCCCCTCGCCTGTCTCCTTCGTCTTTCGTGAATGATCGCCTCCTCCTGTTGACATTTACAGATACCCTCGGCGATTAGATCTCGCTCGTTACCCAGCGTCGAGGGAGATTAAACTTCAAAAAAAACTCCCAGAAAGAAAAAAATGCAGAGGATAAAAATCTCTGCGGGTCGTGAATGCTGAGTGAGTGGCCCTCCCCTCTCTCCGTGTGATCCCCGCTAACCATCTCCGTGTAAAGAGAGAATTTTCCCCTCGCCGTGACGAATTCCCCTCTGCCGCCGATTTCACTGGCGCTGCCGCCGCTTAATGGCTCAGAAACGACTAGTTATTGCCCGCTTCGAGCGACTGACAGCTTCTGCCGGGCCCCCGAGGCTGAACAACTGTTTCTTCTGGCTGACACAGATGGGCTGACGCGGACGAGGGAGAATGAGAGTCTGATGTGTGTTTGACGGAAGGAATGGTAGGAGAGAAGGAAAGGAGAGGAGAGGGAGGGGAGGAGAAAGAGAGAAAGAGCTGGAGAGGGAGAGGAGAAAGTGAGAGAGGGAAGGAAGAGAGAGAGAGAGAGAGAGGGAGGGAGAGAAAGAGAGAGATAGGGAGGGAGAGGGAGGGAGGGAAGTAGAGAGAAAAGAATGGAGGGTATAGAGGGAGGGAAGGAAGAAGGAGAAAGAGAGAGAGATAGGAGAGGCAGGAAGGGAAGAGAGAAAGGACATGGAGGTAAAGAGAGAGAAGGAGGGAGAGATAGAGAGGGAGAAAGAGAAAGAGGAAGGGAGAGGCACGGAGGGAAGTAGAGAAAGGAATGGAGCTAGAGAGAGGGAAGGAGAGGAGAGAAAGACAAGGAGAGGAAGAAAACAGATAGAGGAAAGTAGGAGAAAGGGGAGGAAGAGAGAAGGTAGGGAATAGAAAAAACACATTGATATATAGAAGAATGACTGAGGATGCATCATTATGATGATGTTAATGTTATTATATGTAATAATGATAATGAGAACATGAACAGCAATAATAATGGTGATAATAATAATGATGATGATAATAATGAATAATTATGATCATAAATGAATAATAATGATGATCATGATGATGACAATAGTTAATCATAATAACAATAAATCATAATAATAAAAACACAATGATAGCAAGTAACAACAACAATAATGAGAGCGAGAGAAAGTATCCTTCAAAAAAACAGCTGCAGAAAAAAATATTTATCCTCATATGCTCTTCAGTTTGACACCCAACTCGAAAATGAAATGAGTCAAAAAAAGAAAAAAAAAACATTCGATTTCTCAATAAACTATTGAAAGAGTTTTATTAGCACCCACCTCTCTTTTGAAGGCCGGGTGGGGGAGGTGTTGGGGGGGGGAGAGGGGGAGGGAGGGCCTCAAACCCTTTGAAGTCCTTCCCCGCCGGCAGTGGGAGGGGGATGGGTTGAGGTTGGGGGATGAAGATTGGGGTTGAGGAGGGAAGGAGGAAGGAGGAAAGGAAAAGTAAGGAGGAGAGAGGGAGTGAAGAAGGAAGGAGGTGGGTGAGGGACGGGTAAGAGGGAAAGGATAGGAAAAGGAGGAGGAGGCAGGGAAATAGACAACGGAACAAAGGGAAAAGACGGAGTGGAGTGGGGGAGAAGACAGAGGAGAAGAGCGGAAGAAGGAAGAGACGGGAAAACGAGAACAGAAGAGAAAGAGGATCAAGAAAGAACGATTAGCAAGGAGAAGAGAGAAGAAGGAGAGAAGAAGAGATAGAAAAGAGACGAGAGAGAGAAGAGCGAGAAAGAGGCAGAGGAGAGAAAGAAGAAAAAGGAATGTAGAAACAGATAGAAAAACGCACGAAAGGAGAGATGAGAGGAGAGAACAAATAAGAAGAAACCAAAAGTAAGAAAAAAACAATATTGTTAAAAGAAAAAAGAACAGACACAGAGGAGACAGACAGAGCAGATAGAGAGCCAGAGAGGAGAGAAGAGCGAAGCACAACACCGAAGGATCAGTGAAGAAAGAAGACAGAAAGGATCGAAGAAAAAACAGAGTAAGAAGAGCAACATCAAAAAAACAACAGGAGATAGAGAAAGACGAGAAGAGCACAAACGAAGAAGGAGTAAGAGAGGATGAGAGACGAGAATAGAAAGAAGAACCGAAGAAGAGAGAGAGAGAGAAAGCATAAGAAAAAAGAACGAAAGAGGATGGAAGAGCGAAACGCACCAAACAACATAGAGTAGAGAAGAGCACAAAGTATAAAAAAAAACAGAAGGAAAAAAACAATTATAAAAAAAAACAACAAGAGGTGGAAGACAAAGCCACAGAACAATGATACCAGATGACAAATCAAAAGAAACAAGACGTAAGAAGGGCAAATAAAAAAACAAGAATAGAGAAGACAAAGAACACAAACGAAGGGCTAGATACAAATCAAAAACAGAGTAAGAGAAGGACAAATAAAAAACGAAGAATAAGAAGAAACAAAGCAGCAAACAAGGGGTTTAAGATGGACAAATCAAAAGTACAACGAGTAAGAAGACAAATAAAAAACAACGAGGCGGAAGAGCAAAACACATAACGAAAGAAAATTAAAGATGACAAATCAATAACAAGAGTAAAGAAGACAAAATAAAAAGAACACAAAGAATAGGAAGGAGACAAAGCACAACAGAAGGTAAGATGGACAAATTCAAAAACAAGATAAGAAAGACAAATAGAAAAACAAGAGGCGAGACCGGGGAAAGAGGGAAAAACAAAGCAACGAAGAGTAAGACATGACAAATCAAAAACCGCTGTAGGAGAGATCGCCGGGCGAGGGGCACTTGGGCAGGGTTAGTGAGTATATCATGTCCAGAGAGTGGTGTCGAATGCATTACCTCTACTCCCGGCGTTTCCCTTGTAAGCGAAATAGCAGTAATATGGGGTTAATCGCGTATGTTCACATCGAGACCGTTTGGCCATTTAGAATGGCACGGGTTCTTTTCTGCTGTCCTTTTTAAAGCACTGAATTCTCTTTTATCTTTTGGTGCCAACCAGCTGGGGGGATTAAATCTGGGTTAGTGGTAGGAGGTGGAGGGAGATGAGCGAAGAGAGAAGATACGCAGAGAGGAGAGAGAGTGAGATGAAGACGCAATGGGAGAAGGGAGAGTGGGGAGAGGGAGGGAAGCACGGAAGAAAGGGAGGTGGGGGAGAAAGGAGAAGGAAGGGCGTGGTAGAAAAGTAGGAAAGGGAGGAGAAACGAGGAGAGAGGGACAGAGGAAGAGGGAGGAAGGAAGAAGGAGAGGATGGGGAGGGAGAGAGGGGAAGAAAAGGGGAGAGAAATGGAGAGAGAGAGAGACAGACAGGACAGAGAGAGACAATTACGTGACGGCGGAACAAACAGAGCGAAGAGAGCTTAGGCGGGAGAGAAAGGTAAGAGATATGGAGGCGGAGAACACAGACCACCACAACAGGAACTTACAACCAAAACAAGAGAGACGTTGAAACTGGAGTAACTTTCCGGCCGAGATTGGTAGAGAGTGAAAGAGATAGCAAGATTTGAGTATAGTGGAATAAATAACCTACAGTTTAGATATGAAATGAGGGCCCCTGTGTCCAAAAAAGTTTACGAGGGCCCAGTCTCGCGGTAATCTCATCTGCACTCAGACAGAACCACCGCAGGTTTACCGCGAACCTGGAGTGCGCTCCTCCTCGAGGTCCCTCTCTGGGGTTGGCGCCTGCTTCGACTCCGCTAGCCAGGTCAAAGATAAGCCCGTCTTCTTGAGGTGCTTATCTTGCGCAGGAAGCGCCCTCGTCCGCGCACGCGTACTTCTTCCCCGATATGTGGTGCACCCTCATAGATGAAAGCCCCTCCCTATAGGGCCATTATACCTCATGTTACGGGTGATGGAGTCTTCTAATAATGTTAATCCATACCGTCCCAAGTTTAGATCTGGCCGTATTGGGGCCTTTACGCCGAAAGTACTCCAATTTCTCTTTGTTTTTACCCTCAAGGGCAAGTATATATGATACACATACAACGGCCAGCCCGTGTACATACACGCATAGAAATCCGCCACAGAAGAGAGAACTGCACCAACACACACACGACGCAACAGACACGAGCCACACACAACGAACACATCACACACACACACACACACACACACACACCACAGCCACAGCACACACAGCACACACACCACACACACGACACACACACACACACACACACACACACACACACACAACACACACACACACACACACACACACACACACACACACACACACACACACACACCAACACACACACACAACACACAACACAACACAACACAAAAACAAACAAAACAATAATAAGAAATAACTAAAGTAACTAAATGATAACCCTTTTGATATGTGTAGTGCTATGTATAGTATGTGTGTGTTATGTCCTTTATTTTCGAGCATAGATATTGATACC
>NW_020870408.1:30000-32500 GCF_003789085.1 Penaeus vannamei | reverse complement strand
CAAAACCGGAGAAAGAATAAGTAGGGTATTGACGAATTTCGCTAATCCATCCTCGTAAATTGTTGCACAGACGGCCGCTGGGTCAGGGAGCAGCTCCGCCCTCATGCTACAAGAGGTCTCCATGGTGAACCGCTCATGTTTATATTTAGGTTCTGTATTAAGAAAAAGGATTATTCTTTAGTTTAACGATATGAAAAGGAAAACAAGAAAAAAGGGAAAAGTAAAAAAAAAAAAAAAAAAAAAAAAAAAAAAAAAAAAAAAATAAATAATAATATATATATATATATATATATATATATATATATATATATATATATATATATATATATATATACATATAATTCTTAGAACCATACGCATATCTGTAACTTTTCTTATTAACAAGCCGAGAATCCAAGCCAGCGGCCCCTGGCGTTTTAACGAGCGACAATTAAAGCAAAATCGCAATTGAAAAGTTGAGTTTCCGGTCGAACTTTATTTGCATACAAGAGCTGACTCCTGGTCATAACTTGGGTCGGCGTAACTTTCACATAACTTTTATACTTTCAAATTATTTTTCTCCTTTTTCGTTTTTCTTTTTCTTATCTTTCTTATTTTTGTTTGAAATGTGAATCTTTCTGTCTGTCTGCTTTTGTCTCTCTCTCTATCTATCTTTCACTCACACTCATTCATTCTTTCGCTCCCTCTAATTCTGATTATCTGTATTCTAGTTTTTGGAAATGTGTACGAGTATATACCTGCATGTTCACTTGCGAATCTACATACATGAATTTGCTTTCCTTATTCTCACCCACACATATCTGTGCATATGTACATACAAGTATTCACACACACACACACACACACACACACACACACACACACACACACACACACACAACACACACACACACACACGCACACGCACACGCACACGCACACGCACACGCACACACACACACACACACACACACACACACACACACACACACACACACACACACACACACACACACACACACACACACACACACACACACACACACACACACACACACACACACACACACACACAACACACGCACACACACAAACACACACACACACATACACACACACACACACAACATCTCTCTTCTGAGAGAAAGAGAGAGGAGAGAAGAGAGAGAGAGAGAGAGAGAGGAGATGAGAGAGAGAGAGAGAGAGAGAGAGAGAGAGAGAGAGAGAGAGAGAGAGAGAGAGAGAGAGAGAGAGAGAGAGAGAGAGAGAGAGAGGAGAGAGAGAGAGAGAGAGAGAGAGAGAGAGAGAGAGAGAGAGAGACAGACATAGAAACAGAGAGAGAGAGAGAGAGAGATAGAGAAAGAAAGAGAGAGATGGTGGTTATTAAACATTTAGACAAAAATGTTGATAGTAATTTGGATAATAGCAATAGTAGTGATGATAATTATGGCAATCATTTGATAATGTTTATTAGAAATTATCATGACCATCGTTAGTTTCACAAAAATGCTAATTATAGCAATGATTATTCAGACGAACTTCAGAAAAATCAGTGAATTGGAATAAGCACAGCAGTGTAAATAAACAGAAAGTGAAATTTAATACTCCCACTAGTTGAAGGTTTCGTAAAAGTGGAGCAACTTAGTCCTCAGGTTTTTATGTTTTAAAAAAGGGTATTAACGACATCATTTTTTACTTTACGGTCCGTTGAGAGAATGAAAAGCACGTCAGTAAAACCAGTATATATATTTTTTTTTTTTGTAAGAAAGAAAGAAAAAAAAAAAAGGGGGGAGGAGGGGGGGTGGACGACATGGAACTCGAAATATAATCTTGATTTTTTTTTTTTTTAAGAGAAAGAAAGAAAAGAGAGGAGAGGGGGGGGGGAGGAAACTCGAAATATAATCTTGAAATATATATATTCTTTTTTTATCTTGGGTATTGATTAAAATATTTTCTAATGAATTTCAAATGCATGTCCTTTCAGTTTCGTGAACGGAAATTGCGTCACTGGTAATTTGGCACAAGACTCGCATTCTAATTCATTATGATTTTATTATCTTAAATTGATTTGTCTCTCTATCTATTATTTAACTATCTGTTATCTATATCTTTGCTTTAACTATCTATTCTGGTTTATTAATATATCTACTTATGGCATTTCGTATAATTTATCTGTATCTGTGTCTACTTATATATATTCGTCATATTTATCTGTATCTGCCTCAAACTTTTATCAATATACTATATATATTTACTATTCATTAATATCTACATAAATACTATGTATCCATTCTTCTATATATCTATCTGTCTGTCTAATATCTGTGTTTTGTCTGATCTATCTGTTTGTCTGTCTATACTGTTTGTCTGTCTATTTCTGTTTGTCTGTCTATCTGTTTGTCTGTCTATCTGTCTTTTTCTGTTGATCTGTTTGTCTGTCTAGTGTATTGTCTGTCTATCTGTTTGTCTGTCTATCTGTTTGTCTGTCTATCTGTTTGTCTGTCTATCGGTCTATATATAA
>NW_020870408.1:20000-22500 GCF_003789085.1 Penaeus vannamei | reverse complement strand
AGGGAAGGGGAAGAAGAAAAAGGATGGAAGTAGGAGATTGGGGGAAGGACAAGGGGAAGGGAGACAGGATTATAAAGTAGGGAAGGAGGAGGAGGAGGTGCTGATGGTGATGGTGTTGGAGGAAGAAAAAAAGGGGAAGCAGGAAGAGGAGAATAAGGAGTAGGGGATTTGAAGGTGGTGAAGGAAGAGGAGAAAAAATGGAAAGCGAAAGAGAATGAAGGACGAAAGTCAGGAAGACGAAGCGAGGAAGAAGGCGAAGGGAACGAAGGGGAACGCAGAAGGGTAAGAGTTAAAAAGGCGTGAAGAAGAGGAAGAAGGATACACACACGAGGAGTAAGAGACCCAATAAAGGAAGCAGAAGTAGGAAAAGGAGAATAATGGATGAGGAAAGGAGGGGAAAGGAGGAAATTTAACAAAGAGGAGTATGTATTTGAATAAATAGGAAACAGAGACAGAGAGAAAAGGAAGATGGAAAGACGAAGATGAGGGCGAGAGGGCAGTGAAGAAAATAAGAGGACATGGATGAAAATGAGAGGACAAAGAAGGAAAGAGAAAAAAGAACGAGAATAAAGGAAAAAACAAGGAGACAAAAGAGGAAAATGCACAAGGACAAAGAAGAACCCAAGAGGAAAAAGAAGATATAAGGACTAAGAAATAGATAGAAAAGACAAGATAATAAAAAAAAGAGAAGAATGGAAGAGAGGAAGACAAAGAAGATGATAACACAAAATGAAGACAAGAAATCACAAAAAAGATAAAAGGACAGAAAGATAGGCAAGGCTACAAAGAAGACAAAAGAGAAAAGAAGAGAAGAGGATAAAGAAGAAGAAAAGAGAACAAAAAGTAAACAAGACATAAAAATGCCCAAAGAACAGAAACGAAGACAAGAACACATAAACGACGATAAAAGAGGTGGATAAGAAGAAGGAGGCCCAAGAAGTCAAGAAAATTAAGAAGACGAAAAGAAAAAAAAGATGACGAGAAGACACAGACGAGGAGAAAAGAACTGCTAAGAAGACAAGAGTAGAGAGAAACCAAGTAAACAAAGAAGACAAAACGACAAACAAGTAGACAGCAAAGAAGAAGACAAAAGGAGCCGAGAGGGAGACAGCAGAGGAGGTCGCGCGACTGAAGCGATATGTTGCGAAAGAGCGCGAGACAAATCGCAAATGGACATGTGTTGCATCAGCGCGTGTGGGGGGGGGGGGGTAGAGGGGAAGAAGATGGGGAGGGGGGCGAGAGGTGCCCATACGGGGGTGTCAGCGACGATAGGGAAGCTGTTGGCAGTGTTGGCAGCCTCTCGAAGGGTCTTGACGTCACCTCTCTTATTTATGTATGTTTTTTATTGAGTGCGATGCTGCGGGAAATGCGAGAGATGGGCGCGGGCGGGGCGGTGTGCGTGCTTGTGGGCGGCGGCAGATTGGTTTCGTAAGGGCTTTAGTGTATAATGTTATCGTTATTAGCAGCAGTATCATCATCATCATCATCATATCATTTTCAGTATCAGTATCATTTATTATCATTATCATTCATTATATTGCAGATATATTATTGTTATCGTTACTAGGATTATTACCGTTACTGAAATGATGATATTACTAGTAATGATGATAATAGTAGTGATGATAATGATGATAATAACAACAATAATAGTAATGATAATGATATTAGTGATAATGATAATAATGATAATAATAATAATAATAATAATAATAATAATAATAATAATAATTAATAATAATAATAATAATATAATAATAATAATAATAATAATAATAATAATAATAATAAAAATAATAATAATAATAATAATAATAATAATAATAATAATAATGATAATAATGATAATAACAATACTGATGATCATCATCATATTAATGATAATAATAATAAAATTATCAATGATAGTTATACTAGTTATTATCATTAATGTTACTGTTATTGTTATCATCATAATCATTACTATTATTATCATTATTATCTTTATTATTATCATTATCATTAATATCACTATTATTATCATCAGCAGCAGCAGCATTATCATTATTGTTATCATATTTTAATTTTTTTTTTCTATTTTCACTGTCATTATCAGGTCCATGCTAACCATCGTCGCCATCATCATTATCGCTGTCATTATTACCTGAAATGAACATATTCCATCGCGTCAAACGTAGAAAAAGCTGTTTGAGAACGCATAACTTCGCCGGTAGTAGATTTTTTTTTGGTGGTTTTTCAATTATAGTTTCATCAATTGAATGCGTCAGCGCGACTGCAAAGTGCGTGTAATATGTGAGATGAATTTCGGGGAATATAAAGCTACCCGATGTTACGCTCATATCTTGCTGTAGTTTTTCTTTTTTTTTTTTTTTTTTTTTTTCTTTTCTTTTCTTTTCTTTTTTATCAGACCTTTCATGAATAACCTCCGCTCGCTTCCAGACCGATAGATGTTCAGTTGCATCAGCGACTCATCAACCTTGGCGTCGCGAGCTTTGTGTTG
>NW_020870408.1:10000-12500 GCF_003789085.1 Penaeus vannamei | reverse complement strand
CTTCCCCTTCCCCCTGCCCTCTGACACCTCCCCTTCCCTTCTCCTTGCCTCCTTTCCCCTCCCCCCTCCCTCCCTGACCTCTTCCCCTTCCCCCTGCCCCTCTGACACCTCCCCTTCCCTTCTCATCTGCCTTCCCAGTTCTAGGTATAATATTTGGTATTTCCGTCCGCGTGAACATGACTGAATGGGACACTGTTACGGTATTGGCTTTCGGGGAACTTTTCTCAATGGTCAAAGGACGTTTTAGGTGAATGGAGAAAGAGATTTAGTTGATGGGTGTTTTTCTTCTTCTTTTTTTCTTTATTTACTCTTACTGATACACAGTCGGAATCCTTAATCAATTAATGAGTGTGTTTATGGACACAAGATTTATCGCTGTATCTCACCTTATCTTTAATCATTTTTGCTTCTTTTGTTCTTAAAGTTGTTTGTATATATACATGTATATGTAGGTATACAAAATAATCCATCCATCCATCCATGTATATATGCATACATATATACATAAATAGATACATACATACATACATACATACAGGCATGCATAAATACATTCATACAGACATACGTTCATATATACATACATACAAACTTGCAAGCACACATACGTACAACGGTACACACATACATACAAGCATACGTACAGTATAAACACACACGCAGACACGTGAAGACATACACATACAACGATATAACGTATATAAGCGCGTATATGTGTGAACGCATATAGAACAGAAAAAAGGAAAGTTGTAAAAGAGAGGAAGGAAATAAAAATGGTTGCTTTTATGAACACTGAACCTTTCCTTTTAAAAATTTCGGACGCTTTGATTCGGTACATTGTTGGCTGCTGACTTATTCACCGTCGCTCTCCCTTCGCAACAGAGGGGGAGGGACGGGGGAGGAGGGGGGCGGGAAGGGGGGAGGGACGGGGGAGGAGGGAGGGGGAGAGAAGGGGGAGGACGGGGGAGAGAAGGGGGAGAGAGGGAAATAGAGTGGTAGGAGAGGGTAAGGAGGGAAGGGGGAAGGAGAGGGAGAGGGAAACAGAGTGGTAGGAGAGGAGAATGAGGGAAGGGGGAAGGAGAGGAGAGGGAAACAGAGGGAAGGAGAGGGAGAGGGAAACAGAGTGGTAGGAGAGGAGAAGGAGGGAATGGAGATGGAGAGGGGAAGGAAGAAAGGAGAAAGGGAAAGGAGAGGGTAAAGGAGGACGGGGGAAGAGAGGGATAGGAAAGGGGAAGGAGGGAAAGGGAAGGATGAGGGATAGGTGGAACATGGGAAGAGTTAGGGGGAAAGGGAGGCGAGAAAGAGAGAAGATAGTGAGAGAGAGGAAAGGGAAGGATGGAGGAGAGATAAGTGGAAAGGAAAAGGGAAAAGAAGGACACGGGCAGCGGGGAGGCAGAGGAAAATTGGAGAGGAGGAAGGTTAGGAAAAGGAGGTGGGAGAGGCTGGAAAAAAAAGATTAGAACAGGAATTAGGAGAGGGATAAAAAGAAATAAAAAGGAAGAGAGAGTAAAGAAGAATGGGAAAAGGAGTCGTAGAAGAAGGTAGAGAGTGGGAGGGGGGGGGGAGGGGTATTAGGAGACCTAAAAAGGTAGGGGCGGTTGGGGAAGGGGGGGGGGCGAGGGAGGGGAAGGGTTGGAAGGGGAGGAGGGGGAGGAACGGCAGATGGGGGTAGATGGAGGAGCAGGGGGAGGGGGGGAGGGCCATACAGCGCTCCAGCAGGAAAAATGAATCAGGGAACGAGCGAGCCTAACCTGTTAAAGCAGGCCATATTACGACTCGAGGGGGAGGGGGGGGGGGGTGCTGTCGATACTTGGCCGAGCTATCGACGTGCGAGTGTGAGTTGTGGGGGGGAGGGGGGGGTGCCGAGAGCCAAAAGCTGGCGTTGATCGGGCGCTTTCGCTCGCTTTTCCCTCTCTCTCTCTTTATCTATCTATCTTCTCTCTCTATCTATCTATCTAGTTATCTATCTATCTGTCGTTCGCTATTCCCTTTCTCTCTCTCCCTATCTATCTATCTTCTCTTTCTCTCTCTCTCTTCTCTATCTTCTCTTTCTCTCTCTCTCTATCTATCTATCTATCTCTTTCTCTCTCTCTTTCTCCATCTTTCTCTCTCTCTCTCTCTCTCACTCTCTTACTGTTTCTGTCCGTCTGCCTGCCTCTATCTCTCTCTCTCATTTTTTCTCCCTTTCTCTTTGTGTGTCTCTCTCTCATTCAGTCTCATAAACGTGTGTATTGGGTTCTCCTGTATGCTTTGTTTTTCACAGCGAATAACCCGTCAACAAACAACAGATCTTCCGCCAAATCAACACAACGCTCCCATTAGCTTTCAGGTTTCACTCCCCTCCACGCATCCTGTTCTCCTTTCCCTCCCCTTCTTCCCCTTCTCGGCCCCCTCTGACCCTTCCCTATTCCCCTTGCTCCTTCCACTCCATCTTGCCATACCCTTCCCCCTTTCCTATTCTCCTCTGTCCCTTCCTCTTTTCCTCTTCTCCATTTCCTCT
>NW_020870408.1:2500-5000 GCF_003789085.1 Penaeus vannamei | reverse complement strand
TCCTCATTAGTCACATCTCATTAATCACATCTCCACTTTTTTTCCATTTCATTTCCTCTTCACCCTTTAATTCGTTTTTATACTTCATTTTCGTTTTATTGTTTCCTTGGTTTTATTTATTTATTTATTTTCATTTTTTCATTTATTATTTCTTTTTTGCTTATTTCCTTCTTTCTGCTTCTTGGTTTACCTTTTATCGTTTTCCTCATCCTCTTGTTTTTCGTCTTTCTTGTCGTTATCAAGGTTATTTTATCATTATCATTATTAGTAGTTTATTTTTGTTATCATTACCATCATTCTTATAATTTTTATTTCCAGCTTTATGTTTCGGAATGATAGCATTTTTTTTCGTCTTTCCTTCTTTTCTTTTGCTTTTGCTTTCTTTATTTTTATTCTCTATTTGCATTCTCTGTCTTCCTGATATTCGTCCCTTTATCTTCGCTTCTTGCCTCTATTAAACTAATGCAAAAATCAGGATAAACTGCCTGTGCTAAACCAAACTTTGCAAATAACTCTCCTGGAAGAGACTGCCCTCAAGCGGAGGGAAGAGGAAAGGAAGGAAGGGGAAACTAAAGAAATATGAGACAAAGAAAAGTAGAGCCTATAATGATGGTGATCATGGTGATGGTGATGCGGATCATGGTGATGGTGATGATGGTGGGGATCATGGTGGTGGTGATCATGGTGGTGGTGATAAATGGTGGCGATAGTAATAAGTAATAAGGATAATGATGCATAATAATGATAATCATGATAGTTTTAATGATAATCATGATAGTTTTAGTAATAATCGTAATGATAACAACAGTGATAAAGATAAAGAAAATAATAGCAATCATGATAATGATAATGGTAATGATGATAGTGATTATAAAGATATTTATGATAAATATAATATCAATGATAATAACGATAATAATAATGATGATGGAAGTGATAATAATGATGATGGATATGATATAAATGATATAATGAAATATAATAATGATGATGATGCATAATAACGATAATGCTAATGATAAAAGGATGATAATGAAACGAAAATGAATAATAAAAGTGACACTTCCCTAATGACTGCTCTACTTAGTACCGTCAGCCATTTCGTTTTATGTTACTGCAATATCATTAGGACACAGGAATGAAAATTGGAAAAGAGGGTCTGGAAAATATTTCGAAAGCGGAAATTATACTCATCGTTATGATTTATAAAAGACACACGCGTCGGAAATAATATTCATAACGTCTGATTTATTATTTTTTAAAGTCCTGCAAAAGACTTTTCTTCTTCTTCTTTTCTCTCTTTCTCTCTTCTCTGTCTGTCTCTCTCTCTCTTTCTCTCTCTCTCTCTCTTCTCTCTCTCTCTCTCTCTCTCTCTCACTCTCTCTCTCTCTCTCTCTCTCTTCTCTCTCTCTCTCTCTCTCTCTCTCTCTTCTCTCTCTCTCTCTCTCTCTCTCTCTCTCTCTCTCTTCTCTCTCTTCTCTCTCTCTCTCTCCCTCTCCTCTCTCTCTCTCTCTCTCTCTCTCTCTCTCTCTCTCTCTCTCTCTCTCTCTCTCTCACTCTCTCTCTCTCTCTCTCTCTCTCTCTCTCTCTCTCTCTCGCTCTCTCTCTCTCTCTCTCTCTCACACACACACACACACACTGATTTTGAAAATGCTTCGACAACTGAATTGACTGAACTGAAAGCAAATGATTGCCCCCCCCCCCCCCCCGCCCCCCCATAATCATATCCAATTTAACATTTTCGAAACAAAAAATCAACCCTAAAAGCTGGATCAATTTCCAAATCGAAACTGAAAAACAGAAGCGGTTGCGTAATTTGTTTTGATTTGGTTAAAGTCGGCATCAGCATTGAGAGAAATAATATTATTTTTCTCTCTCTTTTATCGAAGTGACTGATGACTAATGATCAGATTTTGAGAAAGTTACGTATTTGTGGCCGAAGTGAATGGGAATCTCAAGGAAAATTGTTTTTCTGAATTTTATCTAATTGCTTATTTATGTATATCTATATCTTTATCTCTTTACTTGTCTGTCTGTCTGTATATTTACACACACGCACACATACACACACATGTATATAATACACACACACATGACATGTATATAATACACACACATACATGTATATAATACACACACAACACACAACATACATGTATATAATACACACACACATGTATATAATTACACACACATGTATATAATACACACACATACATGTATATAATACACACACATACACAATACACACTACACACACACACACACACACACCACACACAAACACACACACACACACACACACACACACACACACAACACACATAATATATATAATATATATTATATATAATATATATATATATATATATATATATATATGTGTGATGTGTGTACATGTATATGTTTGTGTGTGTGTGTGTGTGTGTGGTGTGTGGTGTATGTGTATGTGTGTATATATAATATATTGTGTGTGTGTGTACATGTGTGTGGTGTGTGG
>NW_020870407.1:224868-228905 GCF_003789085.1 Penaeus vannamei | reverse complement strand
AGGGGGAAGGTAAGAGAGAGAGAGAGGGGGGAAGAAAGGTATCGAGGTAGGAGGACATATAGAATATATTAATATTATAAGGGGGAAAAGGAAGGCATATATTCGGGAGGGATAGATCATCAAGGCTGGTCTGGGTACGGGGGTGGTGAGAGGGGGGGTGTGAGGGGTAAAGGCAAAGGGAAACGGGGTCATATTCAGTCATGTGTATCCATTACCTGAGAGAGCATTTTTAATAAATATAAAATTGTCGTTTAGCGTGTTCTTTCTCCACAGTGTATTATTGAACTCTCGGACATGCATTTACCTTTGAACGAATCTGGCTCCCTCACGTTTTTTTTTTTTATCTCTCCGTGTAGAGTAGTGTTGGTAATATTAAACACTTCATTGTTACGGTTCACGCTTTATTTATTATTATTATTATATTATTATTAATTATTATTATCTATTATCATTCACTCTCCAGCTCCTCTTCTGCTTCTCTTCTTACTCATTTCTTATTCTTACCTACTTAATTCTTACTTCTTTTTTAGTTAGTTATTTCTTATTCTCACTTATTTCTTATTTCTTCTCCTTCCTCCTCCTCCCACCTCTCCCCTCCCCGCTCCTCCTCCCCAGCCCTCTCCACCTCCTCCTTCCCCTCCCTCCTCCTCCTCCCCGTCTCCTCTCCTCCCTCTCCTCCTCCTCCTCCCTCCTCTCTTGAGCCTATCCCAGGTTCTCTTCATTGTTCCGGAGTCCCTGACCGACAGCCACTCGCCAGACTGAAACCTGTTAGCCTTCGATGAGTATGTGGGTATGGGTGGGTATGGGTGGGTATGGGGGTAGGGGGAGGAGGGGTTATGGGTATGGGGGGTAGGAAGGAGGAAGGGGGGAGAGGAGAAGGGTATTTAGGGAGGGAAGGGGAAGGGAGAAAGGGGGGGTATGGGTGGGTATGGGTGGAGGAGGAATGGGAGGGGGGAGAAGGGTATGTAGGGAGGGAAGGGAAGGGAGAAAGGGGGGGGTATGGGGGTATGGGTGGGTATGGTGGAGGAGGAATGGGGGAGGGAGAAGGGTATTTAGGGAAGGAAGGGGAAGGGAGAAAGGGGGGGGTATGGGTGGCTATGGGTGGGTATGGTGGGGGAGGAATGGGGAAAGGGGAGAAGGGTATGTAGGGAGGGAAGGGGAAGCGAGAAAGGGGGGTATGGGTGGCTATGGGTATGGGGAGTAGGGGAGGAGAAAGGGAGAGAGGGGAGAAGGGTATATAGGGAGGGAAGGGGAAGGGAGAAAGGGGGGTAGGTATTGATGGGTAGGAGGAGGGGAGGGAAGAAGGGTATAAAGAGAAGAAGGGAGGAGAGAAGGAGAGAGAGAGAGGAGGGGAAGGTATGGAAGTGCGAGGGAGGAAAGAGAGGAATGAACGGAAGGAAAGGGATGGGAGAAGGGAATGGAGGGAGGGAAGGGGAAGAGAAAGGGAGAGGGAGGGTATGGAGGGCGAGGGGGGGAGGGCAAAAGGTAGGGTATGAGGGGGCGTAGGAGGAGGAAGAGAAGAAAGGTATGGAGGGGGGGGAGGAAAGAGGGATGGGAGAAGGGAATGGAGGGAGGGAAGGGGAAGAGAAAGGGAGAGGGAGGGTATGGAGGGCGAGGGGGGGGGGAGGGCAAAAGGTAGGGTATGAGGGGGGTAGGAGGAGGAAGAGAAGAAAGGTATGGAGGTGGGGGGGGGGGGGAGGGAAAGAGGAATGGGAGAAGGGAAATGGAAGGAGGGAAGGGGAAGAGAAAGGGAGAGGGAGGGTATGGAGGGCGAGGGGGGGGGGGGGCAAAAGGTAGGGTATGAGGGGGCGTAGGAGGAGGAGAGAAGAAAGGTATGGAGGGGGGGGGGGGGGGGGGAAAGAGGAATGGGAGAAGGGAATGGAAGGGAGGAAGGGAGAGAGGGAGAGGGAGGGTATGGAGGGCGAGGGGGGGAGGGGGCAAAAAGGTAGGGTATGAGGGGCGTAGGAGGAGGAAGAGAAGAGGTTATGGGGGGGGGGAGGGGATGGAGAGAGAATGGAGGAGGGAAGGGGAAGAGAAAGGGGAGGGAGGGTATGGAGGGCGATGGGGTGAGGGGGGCAAAAGGTAGGGTATGAGGGGGCGTAGGAGGAGGAAGAGAAGAAAGGTATGGAGGTGGGGGGAGAGGGAAAGAGGGAATGGGAGAAGGAATGGAGGGAGGGAAGGGGGAAGAGAAAAGGAGAGGGAGGGTATGGAGGGCGAAGGGGGAAAGGGCAAAAGGTAGGGTATATGAGGGGCGTAGGAGGAGGAATAGAAGAAAGTGTTTGGAGGGGGGAGGGAAAGAGGGATAGGGAGAAAGGGAATGGAGGGAGGGAAGGGGAAGAGAAAGGGAGAGGGAGGGTATGGAACGCGAGGCAGGGGGGGGGGGGCAAAAGGTAGGGTATGAGGGGCGTAGGAGGAGGAAGAGAAGAAAGGTATGGAGGGGGGGAGGGGGGTTAGACCCCAGCTAATGGATGAACTCGGCGCTGTAAATGACACCACCTGGTTTGGGTTCGTCTTGCAACTCTCGAGCTTTGTGTGTGTGTGTGTAATGTGTAAGTATATGTGTGTGTGTTTGTGTGTGTGTTGTGATGTAATGTGTTGTGTGTGTGTAATATGTGTGGTGTGTGTGTGTGTATGTGTGTGTGTGTGTATATGTGGTGTGTGTGTTGTGTATGTGTAGTTGTGTGTGTGTGTGGTGTAAGTATGTGTGGTGTGTGTATATGTGTGTGTGTTAAGTATATGTGATGTGTGTGTGATAAGTATTGTGTGTGTGTGTGTATGTGTGTGTGTGTGTGTATGTGTGTGTGTGTGTGTGTGTGTGTGTGTGGTGTGTGTGTGTGGTGGTGTGTGTGTGTGTGATGTGTGTGTGTGTGTGTGTGTGTGTGTGTGTGTAAAGTATGTATGTGTGTGAGTGCGTGTATATGTGTGTGTTATGTGTGTGTGTGTATGTGTGTGTGTGTATGTGTGTAATGTGTGTAAGTGTGTGTCGTGTGTGCTGTGTGTGTCGTGTGTGTGTATGTGTGTGTGTGTGTTGTGTGTGTGTGTGTGTGTGTGTGTGTGTGTGTTCTTTCTGTACGTACTACATGACTTTTTTTATGCACGTTCCATCAATTCGATTCTTACCGACAATTCAATGGGCGTCCTTTTTGACATAGGCCCACATCGTGCACCGCCTGGCTCTCGCCCCCCACAGTGGCCAGCATCCTGGAATGCCTGGCCCTGGACCGTTGGTGCGCAGGAAAGACCCCTTTCCCCTTCCCCCTTCGTCCCGTCTCCACGAGTGCAGCCCGCCTCGCGCCATCCGCTCCGCCCCCTCCCACAAGTGCCACCCCACTTGCGTCTTGCTTTGCGCGAGGGACCCCCTTCCCGGTTTCCCTTCCTCGTCCTCCTTCCACAGTGCCACTCATGTCCTGGTCCTCTGTTATTGATTTAATTGTTTTTACCCCTCTGGCAATGTTGACCTGCCTCTCCCCTCCCCTTCGCTCCCAACAGTGCCCCTTTATTGGGACCTGGTGTTTTCTCTTCAAACATTTTATTAGAATTTAAAAACAACGCGAATATTTTATTACCCTCTTTATCATCCAGGCTTTTAACCCATTTTAGTTTTTTTAACACTCAGGTTAAAGTTTTAGAGGTTCTTTTTTTACTTATTTATTCATTTTAAAGTTATGTAAGGGAAGCATTCTTAAACGTGCGTGGTTTATTTGTTCTCTTTTAGTTATCGCTTTGTCATTTTTCTTAGATTTTACTGCTTGTATGTTATGCCTGGCCTACATTTCTAGTGTTTGTAGATTTTATGTTTTACGTTGTTTACTATGCCTCATTAACACAGTTTTTAGGGCTAGTTATTTTACAGATATAATTTGTGTACACACTGTTTGGGGCCTCCTGACTCGATCACCGGTCCGAGGAGCACCTTGAAAGGAAAAACATAACCAGTATCGTTGGCTGACGAGTCCAGGGCGACCCCGCCAACTCACAGTGCCAGCAAGAGCGCTGGTCCTCTCTGGCGCATCGTTTAGACCCCTTCCCTCTCCCCC
>NW_020870407.1:212368-219868 GCF_003789085.1 Penaeus vannamei | reverse complement strand
CGCTTACTCCACATCTTCCCCACATAGTCCACATCTCCACATAGACCACATATCTTCTCCGCATACTCCACATATCTTCTCCGCATACTCCACATCTTCCCCACATAGTCCACATCTCCACATAGACCACATATCTTCTCCGCATACTCCACATCTTTTCCACATCTTCCCCACATAGCCTACATCTTCTCTACATAGTCCACATCTCCACATAGACCACATATCTTCTCCGCATACTCCACATCTTCCCCACATAGCCTACATCTTCTCTACATAGTCCACATCTCCACAAACACCACATATCTTCTCCGCTCCACATCTCCACATAGACCACATATCTTCTCCACATAACCACATCTTTTCCACATCTTCCCACATAGCCTACATCTTCTCTACATAGTCCACATCTCCACATAGACCCACATATCTTCTCCGCTTACTCCACATCTCCACATAGACCACATACTTACTCCACATCTCCACATCTCTCTCCGCTTACTCCACATCTCCACATAGACCACATATCTTCTCCGCTTACTCCACATCTCCACATAGACCACATATCTTCTCCGGTCCACATCTCCACATAGACCACATATCTTCTCCGCATACTCCACATCTTTTCCACATACTCCACATCTTCAGTTGAAATATTGCTAACCGGACTACCTGGACAACTCCAGCTTTAAAATCCACAATCCTTCACTCTTCCTCTCTCTCTCTTTCTCGCTCTCTCTATTTCTTGTCTCTCTGTTCCTGTCTCTGTCGCTCTCGCTCTCTCTCTTTCTCTCATTTATTCCACCCCTCCCTCTCTCCCTTCTACTTCCACTCCCTCTCTCACACACACCCCTCTCCTCCCTCTTTCATTCCCTCTCCCTCTCCATCCCTTCCCCCTATCTCACTCCTTTCCCTCTCTCTCCTTCCACCCTTTCCCTCTCTCTCTCCTTTCCCTCTCTCTCCTTCCACCCTCCCCTCTATCCCTCCTTTCCCTCTTTCTCCTTCCACCCTTTCCCTCTCTCCCCTCCCATCGTAGAAGCGATCCATCAACATCACCTGAGTCTCCTATGCTCATAAGGCTACAGGTGATGTCACTGACTGATAGCTTGTGACAGAGGGTATGCGAGAGGGGGTGGGGGTGGTGGGGAGGTTGGCATGGGGAGGGACGGAGGAGAGGTGGGGAGGTGGGAGGTTAGGAGAAATTAGGATGGAGGGAGAGGGGCAGAGGGAGGCTGGGAGAGGGAGGTTGGGCTGGGGTGGGGGAGGAGGGAGGGGAAGTTGGATCATGGGGGGGGGGAGGGAATTGGGATGGGGGGGGGGATGTGCGGTCTCTTGTACGAAGGAAAGGAGTGGAGAAAAGATGGTAATGAAAGGAGCCGGATAATTAAGGGAATAACTCTGGAGGGTAAACAAGACGCTAAAGAGGAGCAGTTACAAATAAATAAAAATGACAAAAATAATAATAACGATAATATTAATAATGATGATAACATATGATAATTACAAAAATAACAACAGTAATTATTATAATAATACTAATAATGATGATGATGAAAATAATGACAATAACAATAACAATAATAATAATAATAATAATAATAACAATAATACGAATAACGATTATGATGATAATGATGAGGATAACAATGACAACAATTATAAAAATAATTATTATTATCATCATTGTTATAATTATCATCATAATACGAACAAAGATATTGATAATGATGATAACAACAATAATAACAATAAGTAGTAGAACAATGACAACACCATTAATAACAGTAATAATAATAATAGAAATAACACTAGTAACAATAATAACAATAGAAATAACACCAGTAACAATAACAACAGAAATAACACTAACAAAAATACTAACAATAACAACAGAAATAACACTAACAAAAAATACTAACAATAACAACAGAAATAACACTAACAAAAAATACTAACAATAACAACAGAAATAACACTAACAAAAATACTAACAATAACAACAGAAATAACACTAACAAAAAATACTAACAATAACAACAAAATAACACACAAAAATACTAACAATAAACAAAAATAACACTAACAAAAATACTAACAATAACAACAGAAATAACACTAACAAAATACAAAAATAACAACAGCTAACACAAAAAATAACAACAGAAATAATACTAACAAAAATACTAACAATAACAACAGAAATAACACTAACAAAAATACTAACAATAACAGAAAATAACACTAACAAAAAAATACAAAAAAATAACAACCACAATAACAATAAAAATATAACAACCATAATATTTTTAAAAATCCTTGAAGATTTCTCCGTAATGTAGTGTTCCTCGCGAGTGTCGGCGTCATCCACCTCCTCCCGAGAAAGGGTTAAGATGTTCTCTCCTCTTTATAGAGCACCTCCTTCTCTGCCACCTCTTTCTCTCTTTTATTCTCTTTTCCCTCTTCCTTTCTTTCTTATTTTTTTCTATCTCTTCTCTGGTGTTCTATTTTATTTTTTCGTTTTCTTTCTCCTTCTCTTTATAAAACAACGTCTCTTACCTCTACTTCTTTCTCTTTTATTCTATTTTCCCTCTTCCTTTTTTCCTTCTTTTCACATCTCTTCTCTTGTGTTCCATTTTACTTCTTCGTTCTCTTTCGTTTTTAGTTATCATTCTTCTAGAGAGCCTCCTTCCCCCTCCACCTTATCTCTCCCTTCGCTTTCCTTCTTCTTTTTCCACCTTATCTCCTGTGTTCCCTTTTCACTTTTTCTCATTCTAATCTTCCTCCTCCTCTTTTTAAGAACGCCTACTTCCCGTCTACCTCCTTTCTTTCCTTCCCTTTTCCCTTTTCCTTCTCTTCGTTTCTACCTATTCTATGTTCCCTTTTCCTTTCCTCCCCCTTTCCTTCTCTTCATTTTCATTTCCCTTCTCTTCTTCTCCTCTTTATAGAACAACCTCCTTCCCCTCCCCTCCCCCTTGCTCTCTCTTTCCTTCTCTTTTCCACCTTTCCCTTCTCATCATTTTCAATTCCCTCCTCTTCTTCTCCTCTCCTCCTCTCTCTTTATAGAACAACCTCCTTCCCTCCCCTTCCCCCTGCTCTCTCTCTCCTTCTCTTTTCCACCTTTCCCTTCTTTCATTTTCAATTCCGTCCCTTCTTCTTCCTCTTCCTCCTCCTCTCTTTATAGAACAACCTCCTTCCCCTCCCCTCCCCCCTCTCTCCTCTCTCTTTCCTTCTCTATTCCACCTTTCCCTTCCCTTATTTTCGATTCCCTCTTCCTCCTCCTCCTCTTTATAGAACAACCTCCTTCCCCCTCCCATCCCCCTTCCTCTCTCATTTCCCCCCTCTTCCTCCTCCTCCTCCTCCTCTTTACAGAACAACCCCTTCCCCTTCCCCTCTCCCCTCTCTTTCCTTCTCTATTCCACCTTTCCCTTCTCCTCTTCCTCCTCCTTCCACTCCCCTCCCCTTCCCCCTCTCCTCTCTCTTTCCTTCTCTATTCCACCTTTCCCTTTTTCTCCTCCCGACGCACTCACTCCACCCTCGAGCACATTCCCTCACTGCGGCCATAAAGAATGTAAGAGAAACACACAGACGACGAGGACCTGCGTGCTGGAGATCTCTTGAGGAGCTGCGACTGTTTGGGAGGCACGCGGGCAGCAATAACACATGATGTTGCGAGGGTGTTGCAAAAATGGTTTAGCGAGGGAGGAATGGAGGAGAGGGGGGGAGAGGGAAGGGAGGAGAGGGAGGAGATAGGGGGGAGGGAGGGAGGGAGGGAGAAGAGGGGGGGAAGGAGAGGGGTGATTGAGAGGGAGGGGTGGTGGGAGGGAGGGAAGGGAGGGAGGAGGGAGGGAGGGGGGGGGGGGAAGGAGAGGGGTGATTGAGGGGAGGGGAGGTGGGAGGGAGGGAGGGAGAGGAAGGAGAAGAGAGAGGGGAGAATAAGAGACAAAAAAAGGGAGGGAGAGAAACGTAAATAAAGAAAAAAATGAAAGGATATTAGAATCACAGAGCGAGAGAGAGAGAGAGAGAGAGAAAGAGAATGAGATAGATACAGAGACAGAAAGAAAGAGAAAGAAAAGAAAGACTTAAAAAAAAAGATAATTAGAGAAAAAAAAGAGAAACGAAGGGAGATAGATTATGCAGAGGAAGCCCATCCGGTGATTACTAAGAGCATACGACTCGCTTACCACACTGTCACCCTCACCACAGCTTCCAGCCTTTCTCTACACCATGTTCTTGAATCCTTCTCGAGAACACAAACACCATCTGAACACTTTTTTTTGGCCTCGTATTAAAAAAAATCTCCTACTATATTCTCCTCTCGAGAACGCAAACACATCCTAAACTCTTTTTTGGCCGTAATAATAATAATAATAATAATAATAATAATAATAATAATAATAATAAAAACAGCTATTATGTCCAAAGCAAAAGCATCCTAACAATGTTTGGGGGCCTTGTAATAATATAATAATTAATAATAATAAATAATAATAATAATAATATAATAATAATAATAATAAAACATTCTTATGTCCAGAGCAAAACACATCCTACACTTTTTTGGCATTGTAAATAATAATAATTAATAATAATAATAATAATAATAATAATAAACAGTTCTTATTTCCAGAGCAAAAACACATCCTAACACTTTTTTTGGGCCTCGTATAAAAATCTACTCTTATGTTCTCCTCTCGAGAACAGACTCATCCTAACACATTTTTAAGCCTATATAATAAAACATCCTTTTTCATTCTCCTCTCGAGAACGTAAACACATCCTAGAACTTTTTTTTTAGTCTCGTATAAAAAAAAACTATTATATTCTCTCTGAGAACATAGACACAGCCTAACACTTTTTTTTTTAACTCTAAAATCAAAATCGTCTTACATTCTTCTATCGAGAACACAAACTCATCCTAACACCTTTTTTAGCCTCGTATATATATATATATATATATATATATATATATATATATATATATATATATATATATATATATATATATATATATAATATATATATATAACTCCTTTGACTTGAAGGCATTTCATTATTTCTTCCTTCTCTTTGAAACACCGGAATCTGCGACGGCGTCAGATGAAAATCTTTGTTTATATTTTTCTTAAAGTTATTTTCGCGAATTTCATTAACTCGGATGACAAAACGAAATGATTATAACCTGTCGGTATTTTTAACTTTTTTTTTTATTAATCTTCGTGTGTTATTTTGCTTGTAAAAACTACGATTTTTTTTAGGTTCGTGTAATCATCGCGGTCGCTTTTTTCCGTTTTTTTTTTTTTCTCGTGTTTCCGGGTTTTCCGTCATTTCCCTATTCCGTTTTTTCCCATTTCATTCTGTTCGATTTTCAAGCAATTTCTCTTTTCGTTTTTCTTCTGATTTCGCTTTTCCGTTTTTTTTCCGTCATTTCGCTTTTCCGTTTTTCCGTCATTTCGTTTTTCCATTAATTTCTCTTTTTTTCCCGTCATCTCGTTTTCCGTTTTCCGTCCGTTTTCCATTTTCCCGTCATTTCGTTAATTTCGCTTTTCGTTTTTCCGTCATTCTGCTCTTCCGTTTTTCCGTTCTTTCCCGTCATCTCATTTCCCCGTTATTTTTACAAGGTCTAAACTACACAAATTCTGCAAAGTCAAACGCGAAAAAAATATGCTCTCTCTACCCCCACATCCAAAAAACAAAAGAAGGATTAAAAGAGAATTATCTACTTTTTACACAGATTGTACGTAGCCCCAGTGTGTAAACAAACTGAAAAATCTGTATAATCTACGTGTTTGTGCGTGTTCATGCGTGGACTGAAAACTGCGTCAATATGCGTCTTTATACAAAATATTAAGTGCTTCTTCGAAATCGGTTTAATTAAGCTTCATAACATATTACACATATATAAAACATACATATACATGCACGCACACACATTATAGACATATATATGTGTGTGTGTGTGTGTGTGTGTGTGTGTGTGTGTGTGTGTGTTGTGTGTGTGTGTGTGTGTGTGTGTGTGTGTGTGTGTATAGAGAGAGAGAGAGAGAGAGAGAGAGAGAGAGAGAGAGAGAGAGAGAGAGAGAGAGAGAGAGAGAGAGAGAGAGAGAGAGAGAGAGAGAGAGAAGAGAGAGAGAGAGAGAGAGAGAGAGAGAGAGAGAGAGACAGACAGACAGAGAGCGAGAAAAAAAGTGAGGCAGAGAGAGACAGAGAAAAAGAAAGCTCACAAACCCTTTCCCCGAAACGAAGAGATGCAACAACCTAACCCGAAACAAAACGATGAGCATTTAACCCCCCCTCTCCCCACCCCACCCCACCCACCCACCCGCACATCAACGTAAATGTCATCAATCTTCGCCATCAACGCCGCTCCTGTGTGAACCAACGGCCTCGTTACATCACACGCTCCAATATCGAAAAACATCAAATATTTCGTAAAAGCAGCGACGTCAAAATACCTCTTTATCACACATATCGCCACTCTGAGCTCTCTCGCACGACCGTAAGTGATCGTTTGTACCTTGGAAGTGCGCGTGGGTAAGGGGACTTGAACTACTTACATCTTACATGTGTCGGGTCTAATTATGCTATACTTATCTCTCTCCGATTTCTCTCCCCCTCTTTCTATTTCACCTTCTTGTCTTCTCTCTAACCTCTCTCTCGTTTATTTATCAATTTTTCTTTATTGTTTTATGCTATACTTACCTCCCACCTTTCTTCCCCTTTCTATTTTCCTTACTTGTCTCTTCTCTAACCGTCTCTCTCATCTCTCCTTTATCATTTTCTATTTACTGTTTTATGTTGCACTTACCTCTCTTCCCCTTTCATCTTTCCCTGTTTGTCTCTTCTTTAATCTCTCCTCTATTCATTCCTTGTTTTATACTGTACTTACCTCTCCGACCACTCTTCCCTTTTTCCATTTCCCTTCACGTCTCTTCTCTAACCGTCTCTCCCATCTCCAATTTATCACATATTATCCACCTATTTCTCGGTAATTGCATTAATCACACAAAAACGTCGGGTTATTATTGCATCCATTGTTTTATTACAATAGATGCTTCCGGTGGCGTTCAGGTGGAGGAATAAAGGGAGAGGAGAAGGAACGTAGGAAGAGGGGAGGGAGGAAGGAGAGGAGGGGGAAATGGAGGAGGGAAAAAAGAGGGGACAGCAGAGGTGGAAAGGAGAGGAAGGGGAAATGGAGGAGGGAAAAAAAAGGGGACAGCAAAGGTGGAAAGGAGAGGAAGGGGAAATGGAGGAGGGAAAAAAGAGGGGACAGCAAGGGTGGAAAGGAGGATGAAAAGACACGAGGAAGAAGGAAGGTGGAGGAGGTACAAGAAGTGAAGGAACAAGAGAGAGGAGGAGCAAAATGAGAGAGGAGGGGGAACAAGAGAGAGGAGGAGGAACAAGAGAGAGGAGAAGACAAGAGAACAGGAGGAACAAGAGAGATGAGGAGGAACAAGAAGAGAAGGAGAAACATCACCTGGAGAGCAGAAACAGAGAGAGAAGGAA
>NW_020870407.1:196814-204314 GCF_003789085.1 Penaeus vannamei | reverse complement strand
GGTGTTAATAATGACCGTCAAATAGTGTGCAATTGCGGGTAGACTATCTCAGATAAAGCGCAAAGCAATACCGTCTGCTCCTACAGCATTTGTTTCGCGAAGGTGTTTTATTACTAAGATGATTGTTTCTACGTCCACTGGTTGTGGTCTGAAAAAAATAGTTGTAAACCTTGCCTGATTTGTGTTTCGTTGTAATGTAGCAGTTGTTTGTTCATAAGTTAGTTTTCTAATTTTTGGAAAGAATTCATTAAAATGTTCTGTGCGTTGTAGAGGACTTGCACAAACACTAGTGAGGTGTTTGTTGTGAGGCAGTAGTGTTATAACAATTTTCCATGTTTTATCAGAGTTGTTCATATATTTAGTGATTTTGTTTCTGTTTTTGCAAATTGAATTAGCAATTTGACATTTTTCTATTTTACTTTATAATCTACCTAAAAGGCGGCTTCATGCCTATTACATTTAAGAGCTTGGTGGGCATTATTTCTATCGCTAATGGCTCTTTTGATGTCATTATTTATCCATGGAGCAGGGGGACGTCTGACGGTTCGTGTAACTAAGGGAGCCGGCGGATCAATGCTGCTTTCAATAACTTCCGTGAAAATAGTTACTTGTTTGTTTACATTATCTGTCGATTAAAATATCTAATAGAATTACAGTGAACCCTCGCTATAACGCGGTTCACCTTTCGCGTTCTCGCTGCTTCACGGATTTGCATTGTGTTCTGCATTCTGATTGGCTAAACAGTTTTTTTCCGCTTCTTCTCTACCTGTTGTCAATAACGTTATTTGTAAAAAAAAAAAAAAAAAAAAAAAAAAAAAAAAAAAAAAAAACGTTTATACAGTACTTTTATTTGTTAAACAAATGCTTGGGCCTGTAAAAAGGTTTTGTTCTTTGGTTTCAATGTATTGATTTCGCCTATCACAGGTTCTTTTTGGAACGTAACCCCCGCGAAAAACGAGGGTTCACTGCATTTCTTTAGACGAGATAAGCTCGCGGAAAGATTGAGGGTCATTGTGTTTGAATTCGCGAAAAGTTTTTATTGCTGGTGGTCGCTTTGTCTTCTTTATATTTAAAGGTCATTGTGATAAGTTCATGGTCAGCAACGTGGCATGGGATGACATCGGAATGGAGGATGAGATCTGGTCTGTTAGTTATTATTAAATCTAATAGAGAAGAGGTGTTTTCTGTAATTCGTGTGGGTTTATGTATTTGTTATAATATATTTTTCTTAATTATCTTCGCTAATTTAGCATTAGATTTTGTTAAATCGTCATTAAAATCACCTAAGATGAAAAATGTTTTTTTTTTTAAGACATTTCTCTATAAAGCTTTTCAATGTATTCAATTTTCAATGTATAGACAGCGCCAATAATGAAGGAAGAAAGCATGTTGCTTTGTATGGTAACCCAGACATCTTCTACGGCAGTATTGTTAACTGCTGTAGTCGATATCCTGTTTGACTTGAGGGTATCCCGTACACACACACACACACACACATATAGATAGATAGATAGATAGAAATAAAAATATATATATATATAATATTATATATATATATATATATATATATATATATATATATATATATATATATATATATACTCCTCGCCCTGCATCACATCTGTAGACAAAGATATGGAATATCTATGAAATTACTAACCATTTCCTGGTGGAACCATGTTTCCCTTATGCATAATATATCTATGTTTCTCTCCTCAATAAGCATTTTAATTTCTTTAAAATGCCCGAGGAGAGACTGAGCGTTTACATGCTCTATATGTATGACATTTTGCGATCGAGTCATACGGCGTTGCCTGATCAAACATTCTGATCGCCTTTGTACTTGTTTATGTTTAAGAACACTTTGACATTGTCGGGAAAAGCATCAGAGTCTATAAATAGTTCGGGCTTCATGTCCTTTCGTCTTTACTGACACCGTGAAGCTGGTGTAGTAGTCGTGTGTGTCATCTGTCTTATGGGCCTTGACACTTGAAATGTCTTCAAACTTTTCGGATAGATGTTCTTCTATATCCTCTTCGTTTGTGTCTGGGTGACAACTGGTGATGTAAAGGTGGACTGTGTCAGGACGATCTGCTCCCTTTAACGGCTTTGGTGGTCTTTTTTTTCTCTGGTTTCTTGATTTGACCTTCATCAATATCTTGCGTGGGTTTTACTCGTTCTGCAGAGTTGTTAATGATGACTGGTGGTGCTGCTGGAAGAGGGGGGGCAGATAGATAGATAGGCAGATAAGCGGAGAGAATAGAGAGAGAGAGAGAGAGAGAGAGAGAGAGAGAGAGAGAGAGAGAGAGAGAGAGAGAGAGAGAGAGAGAGAGAGACAGACAGACAGACAGACAGACAGACAGACATACAGATAGGTAGACAGGCGGAGAGAAGAGAGAGCGTGTGTGTGTGTAAGAGAGACAGTGTGTGTGTGTGTAAGAGAGAGAGAGTGTGTGTGTAAGAGAGAGAGAGAGAGAGTGTGTGTGTGTGTGTAAGAGAGAGAGAGAGAAGAGTGGTGTGTGTGTGTGTAAGAGAGAGAGAGTGTGTGTGTGTGTGTAAAGAGAGAGAGAGTGTGTGTGTGTGTGTAAGAGAGAGAGAGAGAGAGAGAAGGATTCACTATTATTCTTAAAAAACACAAGTCATATCAGACTGCAATTAAAATGACAGAGTCTTGGGAATTCGAAAGAGAAAAGAGCTCATTAACATCGTTCAAATGACGAGGAAATAATGATGTTAATTTCTCTTGAAAATCAATCTGCTTTGGGGAGGAAAAATAAATGACTGAGCGTTAGATTATTACGCTTAAAAAGTATTACAATCTTTGAAATACATTGCCAGCAGGTATGTTGCAGTGACTACTCGCAACAATTTGCAATATAGCTTCGAGAACAAAGATAATAATTGTGTCATTATGCCTTGGCGGTGTGTTCGTTTATGCAATTATTGGAAAGGTATTAGAATCTTTTTGTTCTCGTAGAAAACGTAGATGGTATTCCAGCTTCTTTTGGATTCCTCAGAGAAAAAATAAATCAATAAATGAATATATAAGTAAATGAATAAATAAATAAATGAATGAATGAATAAATAAATAAATAAATAAATAAATAAATAAATAAATAAATGAATGAATGAATGAATGAATGAATGAATGAATGAATGAATAAATAAAATAGATAAAAAAAGATAAATGGGACATCGATGAAATGTGGATAATACGAAGGTAAATGCACAATTGGTAGAATATAGATAAGTCAGACGTAGATAAGGAATAGATAGTAGATATATAGATAAAAACACGGCTCAGACTACCTAGATAGACAGCGAAAGAAACAAGCGAAACAGACAGAGAAATAACGTAACAGATTAATCAAATTCGCGAAATCAGATTACTATGCTGCTATCTCCTCTCTTTCTTTTTACTTCTTTCCTTTTTTCTTTTTCCTTTTATTTGGTTTTAGTGCCGACTTAAAGCGACTCAAGGCAAGCCCTCTGCAGGCGTTCGGTTTGGCGAAAGGATTGCATGCAAGGGAAAAAAGGAATAATATTAGCATATGCAAAAGCTCAGCATTGCGAGCATTATTCAGATGGCCGCTTCGGACGAGGTGAAGTCGGGGGTTCCTTGAAGTGTTTCGGATTGAGCGAGAAGTGGCCGGTTTTGCGTTGGAGGGTTCTGAGGGGTTCTGAAGGGGTGGGGGGTGGGGTGTTTTTTTTTTTTTTTTTTTTTTGGCAAGGTTCTGGACGGGGGGGAGAGGGGTGGGGGTTCTAGCAAGGTTCTGGGCGTGGGGAGGGGGGGGGAGAGGGGGGTTCTAGCCAGATTTAGCGGATTTTGCGTAAGGTTTTAGTGGGGTTTTGGCTAGGTTTTAGCGAAGTTCTAGTGGGGTTTTTTACGGGGGTCTGAGGGGTTCTTTTTTAAGAGAGAGAGAGAGAGGTTCTAGCAAAGTTCTAGCTTTTTTGCGAGGTTCTAGTGGTGTTCTAGCGAGGTTTTGGCGGGGTTTTCGTTTTTTTTTTTAGCAAGGTTTTATACGGGGTTGTGGGGGTTCTAACATTTTTTTTTAGCGAGGTTTTAGTGTAGTTCTAGCAAGGTTTTGGCAGAATTCTATCGAGATTCTGGCGGAGTTTGCCTAGGGTTCTAGTGGGGTTCAAGGTGAATTGGAGGCCCGAGGGTGAATGTGGAATATGTTAAGCATTTCGGGTCAAAAGCGCGACGTCCTCCATCTATTCTCTCTCTCTCTCTCTCTCTCTCTCTCTCTCTCTCTCTCTCTCTCTCTCCTCTCTCTCTCTTCTTCTCTTTCCTCTCTCTTCTCTCTCTTCCTCTCTCTCTCTCTCTCTCTCTCTCTCTCTCTCTCTCTCTCTCTCTCTCTCGTTCCCCCGGCCTCCTATTCCCATTCTCTCAGATGAATAACTGAACAAGATAATGGATGCTCTCTGAAATCCCTATGAAGCCTTTCTCTCTCTCCATTTTCCTTCATTTTCTCTCTCCTCTGTTCTCTCTCTCTTTCTCTCTCTCCTTTTTCTCATTTTCTCCCTTCTCTGTTCTCTTTCTCTGTTCTCTGTTCTCTTTCTCTCTCTCCTTTTTCCTTCATTTTCTCTCTCCTCTGTTCTCTTTCTCTCTCTCTCTTTTCTTTCATTTTCTCTCTCCTTTGTTCTCTTTCTTTCTCCTCTGTTCTCTTTCTCTCTCTCCCTTTTCTTATATTTTCTCTCTCCTCTGCTCTCTTTCCCTCTTCTCTGTTCTCTTCCTCTCTTCTCTCTCTTCCCCTCCCCTCCTCTCCTATGCATATTCGTAAGTGAATAGATGTGTCCGAATCATTAACTTGTTATTGCTACTCAGAAAGAAAGATATTAATAGATATAATAGTCATTTTAATGGTAATTATTTTGATAATGACAATGATGATAGTTATGATAATATCATAATGACGATGATAAGTGTCGTGATTATACTGATAATGATACCAATAATGATTCTAGTAATGATGATAACGATATCAATAATGATGATACAGTACATATAATAAGAACGATAATGATAATAACAATGATGAGTAATATTGATGATCATAATGATTAAAATAACAATAATAAATATAATGACAATAAAAATAATAACAACAATGAAAATAATAACAAAATGGTGACAATGAAAATAATGATGGTAATAGTAATAATAATGATAATAACGATGAAACAAAAACAATAATAAAATAATAATAATAATAATAATATAATAATAAGCTAATAACATAATGAAATAATAGCAATAATAATGATAGTAATAATAATAATAGTAATAATAATAATAATTATAGTAATGAGGATAATAATAATAACAATGATGATAATGATAAAAACAATAACAGTAATAACAATGATAATAATAATGTTTAATGTTATTTCTTCTTCAACAACGTTATTTCACGATCCGTCTTATAACCCTCAAATAACAGATTCCTAAGTAACTCGCTTGAAAAATAACCGATTTAACTTTATTATAGAATTTAATGCTATGGCATTTTGTGTATATTGGTTAAATACGAGAAGTAATCAGCTTGACACAAATCACTTAATTTCCATGTTTCTGATTAAAACCTCACACGTACACAGGTACACAGGTACAAATTACTACGTATTTATATTGATATGTATATGTGTGTGTGTGGGGGGGCGTGTGTGTGAAGGGGGGGTGTGTGTGTGTGAGTGTGCGTTGTCTGTGGTGTGTGTGTGTGTGTGTGTGTGTGATGTGCGTGTGTGTGTGTGTGGCGTTGTGTGTGTTGTGTTGTGTGTGTGTGTGAAGTGTGGTGTGGGGTGTGGTGTGTGTGTGTGTGTGTGTGGTGTGTGTGTGTGGGTGTGAGTATAATATATATGTCTTTGTGTGTATGTATGTGTGTGTGTGTGTGAGTTGTGTGTGTATGCATGTGTGTATGTGTGTGGTTGTGATCTACTACCGCGACAGCTGATGATGTAATTGAGATCTATATACGAATCACTAATATCTATATAAAAAAACTAATTTCCAACGCAAATATCTTATACAATCAATGACACTTGAATCCATAGCAAATGTATCCACTGGGTATCTGTATTCCCCCCCCCTACCAACAAATCACAAAAAAAAAGGCTTATAATGAATATATTTCCATACGAACAGGAATTCCCGAAGACCATAATAAGCAACAGGTGGAGATGACGTCACAGAAGAGAGAACAGGCAAACTAAAGACAATTTTTGTTTTTTTCTTTTGGTTTTGTAATCGCTAGCTCTTTAATTTGGCTTCACACTCGTGCAAGTTGATGCCTCTCGTTGCACACTCGACTAGATATGTCCTCAAGATTTTGTTAAATTTGACGTTGGTGCTTATGGGGAAATATAACAACATCCTTCATAATCTGTTCTATGGGGTTATGAACAATTCTGCTCAAACATCTTGTATATTTATGTTCATGTTTTGCAAAACTTGTAAACAAAAGTAACAAAAAGCAAAGAAAAGTCGGCAATGGCTTCACAATAACTAGAGTAGAGTTTAATAACTCGATAGCAATGAAACAACGTTGGTTATCGTTTAACAAATGAAAGGGTTTGAAGTACCGATTTCTCGCCAAGAGAGAGATAGAACAAATATTTGCTGGTAATGTGACTACTCTTTCCCCGTTTCTCCTTCTTTCTCTCTCTTCTCTTCTCTTCTCTCCTCTCTCTCCTCTCTCTCTCTCTCTCGCTCTCTCTCTCCTCTCTCTCTTCTCTCTCTCTCTCTCTCCTCTCTCTCTCTCTCTCTCCGTCTTCTCTCTATCTCTCTCTCTCTTCTCTCTCTTCTCTCTTTCTCCTCTCTGCTCTCTCTCTCTCTTCTCTCTCTCTCTCTCTCTCTCCTCTCTCTCCTCTCTCTCTCTCTCCTCTCTCTCTCCTCTCCTCTCTCCTCTCTCTCTCTCTCTCTCTCTCTCTCTCTCTCTCTCTCTCTCTCTCTCTCTCTCCCTCCCTCCCTAATTTTGGAGGTTGAACTTGCATAATGAATCGCCTCTTGGTAAATACAGCTCACTTCAACAATAACCGAGATTGATTTTACGTCGGATATGTTGATATATCTTTTTATTTGATATTTATGCATTTCTAGTTTATTTATATATTTTATTTTGACATATGCACTATGGTCACTTATATCCTGTGTTTCTGAGACCTTATCTTCACTTTTGGTTTAGTACTATCACTTTTATTGCAGTATTTTTTTGTTTTGTGCCTAATATTTTTACTACTACTACTGCTACTACTATTACTATATCTGCTCTTAACGCTACTACAGTACTACTAGTTTTACTGCCATTATTCCTGCTACACTTACTGATACTACTATAGCTACTACTACTACTATTGCTACTACTATTATTACTACTACTGTTACTACAGCTACAACAATACTACAATGTTCTGTTACTGTCATTGGAGCTACTACTACTACCAGTAATAATACGGCTATTATCGTGAATATTACTACTACTATGATGTTAATAATTCAAT
>NW_020870407.1:184314-186814 GCF_003789085.1 Penaeus vannamei | reverse complement strand
TTTCTGGTCTGTCTGTCTCTCTCTCTGTCTCTCTGTTCTCTCTCTCTCTCTATTTTCTCTCGTCTGTCTTCTGTCTCTCTCTCTCTCTCTCTGTCTGTCTCTCTGTCTGTTTCTCTCTCTCTCTCTCATCTCTCTCTCTCTCTCTCTCTCTCTCTCTCTCTCTCTCTCTCCTCTCTCTCTCTCTCTCTCTCTCTCTCTCTCTCTCTCTCTCTCTCTCTCTCTCTCTCTCTCTCTCTCTCTCTCTCTCTCTCTCTCTCTCCTCTCTCTCTCTCTCTCTCTCTCTCTCTCTCTCTCTCTTCACTCCTCTCTCTCTTCTCTCCTCCTCTCTCTCTCTCTCTCTCTTCTCTCTCTCTCTCTCTCTCTCTCTCTCCTTGGGAAAACTGTCTCAACCTCCCAACTTTATTATTACTTTTAAAAATGTCATTTTCACTCTTTTCAAATTCATTTCTCAAACCTGTTCCACCGCAATACTAAGACCCCCAAAACAGCCACCACTCCAGTACTTCTCATTACTGCAACTCCACCTGAACGAGCAACAGTTTCAAGCTCATTAATTTCCTTTTCATTTTAGTTCTAACTTTTCATTTCCCATTCAGCGAGGACTCGAAAACGTAACTTATCGTAATAACCAAAGTATCTCCAAGTCTGTTGACTATTATCTCTATAATGGCATTAATTCTTAACAGAGGAAAGTTACAAGGTCTTATAATAAAAGATACAAGCTTCACGAGTACCTACTGGGTGGAGTGAGACAGGTTAATAGTTGTCTATAGTTTCCTTTTTCTGTAGGTTGTTCAGGTGTTCAGTAAGCAGAATTCTGGTCAGTGGAATAAGGGGAGAGTTCGTGGAAGAGGGAGAAAGAGAGAAAGAAAGAAAGAGGGTCGGAGGGAGGGAAGGAGGGAAGGAGAGAAGGAGAGAAGGAGAGAGAGAGAGAGTTCAAAATTCAAATTCAAATTCAAAATACTTTATTCATTTGTTACAATGGGTTATTCTTATTATATACATAGTGATGTTACGTACAAATAAATAAAAGTTAAACATAGAATCAATGGTGGTAATATGTCTTGTCTATTCTTATATTTAGAAACCTGATGTTCATTGGTGATTTAATTAGGTGTTTCCTTTAATTTCATTTTGAGTGTATTTGTGTTTTGAATGTTTCTGATATCAAAAGGCAGTTGGTTTCCATATCATGGGTCCACGAGTTTAGTATCTGTCGTGCCGCCTATGTCTGGTGCGTGATCTTTTAACATATAGGGAGTTACCTTGTCTTGTTTGGACACAAGTTGTATTACCTACAGTTGGAAGGGTTAACAGGAGAGGAGAGGAGAGAATGAGAAAATGAGAAAATGAGAGAATGAGAGAGAGAGAGAGAGAGAGAGAGAGAGAGAGAGAAGAGAGAGAGAGAGAGAGAGAGAGAGAGAGAGAGAGAGAGAGAGAGAGAGAGAGAGAGAGAGAGAGAGACAGACAGAGACAGACAGAGAGAAGAAAGAGAGAGAGAGAAAGAGAGAGAGAGAGAGAGAGAGAGAGAGAGAGTTATAACTCCCCTCCGCCTTGCTCGCTGTCGTTACACTAATGGACTCATAATCTTTGCTTTTCCTTCGGGGGCAAAAACGTGCTAGGAACAGGTGTTCCTTGACCTGATTAGCGAATTCGTTATTCGGGCAGAAACTCGGAGGGGGAGAGATAGATGTAAAGAGAAGAAGAAGAAAAAAAAGTTTTGTAATAGTTTGAGTGTCTTGAAACAGGTAAGGGTGTTCTTTAATTTTCTAAGACAACTAAAGTGACTTTGAGGTAAAATACACACACACACACGCAAACACACACACACACGTACACACACACACAACACACACACACACACACAGACACACACACACACGAACAATACATACACACACACACACATAACACACACACACACCACACACACACACACACACACGTACACACACGTACTTACAATAAATAAATAAATAAATAAAGTATAAGAAAGAATAATAATTAAAAAAAAAACGTAACAAAATAGACAACAAAACTGCTTTGAGTTAAAATACACACAACACCACACAACGCAAACACACACACCACAACACAACAACACACACACACACACACCACACACACACCACACCACACACACACACACACACACACACACACACACACACAATAAATAAAAAAATAAATAAAGATAGAAGAAAATAATAAAAAAAACTAACAAAATAGAGGGTTAAAAAGAACATCAATCAAGGAACCGAATTCTATTGAACAAACAAATCATATTCCATCAAAAATTCCTTCTAATTTCAGTAAGAATCTAAAATCTACATTCATCTTAGAAATTTGTTGAATATCATTATACATTATAAACATCACTGATTCAAAACGTTAGGAAAAGAGAACCTATATCTACCAGAGTTCGGAAGATGATAAAATTTTGGCTATTACGTATCCCCAAAAGTACAATGCCACTCTAATGTGACCGAGGAAGTGAGGT
>NW_020870407.1:124907-127407 GCF_003789085.1 Penaeus vannamei | reverse complement strand
GCAATGTACTTATATCTTCCTTTTATTGGTATGAAAATATAGTATATGAAAACCTATATTGACATTTATCTAAAATGTTCACATCACAAAAAGCATAAAGATACAGAAATGTAGAAGAAATAATGCGATAAAGATATGGAACATATCAAGCAGTTTTAGTAGATGTGAAAATATTTGGTCAAATTTAAGATAAACATATTCTATATTTTCAAGAAAGTTTTATATTCCTATTCTGTATGGTGTAACTAACTCCATAAAAGGAAAAAATATGAGTGCACTCATATATCGTGCTTTTAATATGTATTTAATCATCTTGCTGCAACCAAGTCGCCAAGATATTTACTTAGTGGTCTTATGCTTATAATGATTTACTTTTATACTTTTCTAAAGTTATTTATATACAGTAATATACAGCATTTTCATAGCAGGTTTGTGAGGCTTCATTCTGTGACAAGCATGAGTGATAAATGTTTTGTTAGCATTGTTGCAATGATTAGGCTATTGGTTATTTTTGTAATGATGTGTAGCCATGCAAAACTAGACATTAATATCCATCAAAACATGATAAGTGAATCCTTCATGTGTCCCAGATGTTGAAAAAAAAAACTATAATGATTCAAAAACAAGTTGGAATAATTCCCAAAATGGACAAAAAATTCTGTATGTCATAAGATGTGTTGTTTTCAGAGAGCAAATTATATGTAGAATTATAGGAATTACTGTTTGAGTTCCTGTTAGCTGCATTGAAATTGTATCCCTCCTGATTAAGGTCTGCAATACTAGGGTCCAGGTTGTTAGGTATAATGTAATGTTAGAACATATTGTATAAAGATGATTGATGTCTCTATGGTTAGAATGTAATATGCAAATACCACAGGGTTTAGGGGGGCTGAGCCCCCTGCCTAGGATGTATATGGTTATATCTTATAGTACAAGAACTATGGGGGTCGAACACAGCCTTTGAGGTTAGGTGGGGCTTATGTTGGTGTTTATTTTCAGAGATTTTACAGAAGGATGTGTTTGTTGTCTGTAGACTTTTTTGAAAGTTGGTGCTGTAACCATAAGACTTTCAATGATATCAGGCATCACTGTAGGGAATCACAGGTTAATTGTTTTTTGTTTTTTTGCTTTTCTTTTTCTATATGTTCTTTCTACAATCATTCTGTTTTAGCCTGTTTTACCCTGCAATTTACCTGATATTTTTCATGCCCTCCCCTACTATTAGGACTATCTTCAAGATATTGTACCAATCAAAATAGTTATATTTCTATAGAACACCAATATTTCTCATTGAATATGGTATTAAAAAAAAAACTCATTGGCCCTAGAATGAATTATCAAATATTCTGCTCAAAAGTAAGCCTTTGCTGCTTGTTTACTGATGTCCTGACCACCACACTTTCTGTTCTTGCTATATTCAAGGAAGGCCCACCACACATAGGCTATTTTGGTTAGAGTAAGACAGCATGTAAAGCTCTCTGACATTTTATTGTCAAGAAAAGGGGGAATCCAAGCTCTACTTACCAGAATTTATGCATTTGGAAGTTTCTTGGCCTTCACAAGAACATGAGAAATGGAGGCTACATTGTTGCTTGAAAGGGTCTCATTTCAAATATATAATGGCTAGGGAAACTAAGAAGGCTTATTCATCTAAGACTAATTTTATGATTTTGCTATAGCTACATCATTAATCAAGATGTAACTTTGCGAAATAGTAAGATGCAACATTATTCCTGGAGTTATTTGCTCTTTACTGCCAACATTAATACAATAACCTTAGAAACAAGTTAAAAAGAGGGAAATCTTCGAGCTTACTGTAATAGTAATAATTGATTAGTTGATTTTTCTGTGTGTCCTGAGTAGTTTTCCTTTTTTTTTTTTTTTATTAGCACCCATTTTTTGGTCTCTCCATTGATAATGAGGGACTTAAGCACTCAGCATTTAATAAGAAAATGGTTTCAGGTCATTAATTAAAAGATATAATAATGATGATATTAATAACAGTTGGCCTGGTTTATTATTTCTTGTTATTTTAGAGCAATCTGCCAATTACATGGGCTCCAGGTCAACCATTCTTGATGAATGCTCAACCACTGATAGACTTCCTGTGGGTTATTTATCCAAATGTCGAAGTTGGATCCTTTTTTCATTTGCTCATGTTTAGGAAGAACAATATTGTAGTTGGTATTTTGAAACCAGTATAAATATCTTGTGTTGCAAAATGGAAGTGAAATATTTGGAATTTTATTTATTTGTGTGGTCAGGGACTGAAGGGCAGAGGAAAGTGTTCGTTTATTTTGGGAAGTGATGGTACCGTGAAAGATGTTATTTTCAATAGTGATTATACCAATGGTAGTAATGATGATAATGATATTAATGATAATGATGATAATTATTATTATTTTTATTATTATGATCATCATCATTATAGTGATGATGATGATGATGATTATTGTTATTGTTATTATATTTTTTCTTTGTCATGAGTTTGAAATGAGGG
>NW_020870407.1:105862-120862 GCF_003789085.1 Penaeus vannamei | reverse complement strand
ATTATTATTTTCTTTTTATTAAAAGATTCTGAATGAAATCCAGATTGATATATTCTAGAAATTCATAGAGGTCTTATATGGTTTTGATATATTTACTCATGACTATAAAGACATTGTTATCTGTATAGATAAAGACATTTATGAATGTATAATTTTCATTTCAGTTGCCCTAAACAACAACCTGTTAACCATGAATCCAGGATATCAGTGCAACCATCAGAGCAGCTTCCACTACTATACTTACCCTCAGGTGGTGGATGCCTTACCTGCCTCTATACCCGGGGCAAGGGGGGCACCTTCTGAAGGCTCAAGCAGTGAGGATGGTGCCATAAGCACGACCCATGCCGGCCCACCAGCTGCAGGCTCTCCTCTCAGCTCTGCTCAGTCTTCACCTTATGCCTCCCCTCTTCAGTCCCTCAGTCCAAGTCGTGCCTCGTCACCCTGGTCAAGGCCTGCAACCACCACCACTACCACTACTACAACAACAGTAGCTAATTTACCTCTTACTATTACATCCTCAACCACGACCACTTCCAAGTGTGCCGTGTTGTCTATTCACTCCAGTCCAAGGATAGCTCACAAATACTCACCATGTGTCACACAGACCACTTCTCCAGCAATGGCTGGCAACAGTAGTCCTGTCACACATTCTGGGACCATTTCTACAGCTCAGACTCACCGTGGAAAACCTCCTGCAGCTGGCAACCGGCCACAGAGACAAGCGGATCGCTCTGGATCACGGACAAGATTACCTGTAGCTTCCACGGTGGATACTGGAGTGGGCGTTGGAAGTCAGAATAGTCCATCTGCTAATCGCAGTGTAGTCCAGACCTCACCCTCAGTGTGCAGCAGTAATGGGCATTGCAAGAGTTCTTCCTCTAGATGGTCGACAAGCATGTCAACGTCAACAACTCCATCTACCTCTTCCCCGTGTGTTGTGACTATGCCAACGTCTAGCGTGAGAAGTGTTAATAGACAGAACAGCCAGAGTCCCTGTCCCACATCAGGTGCCACCACAACTTGCAAATCTCAGACCACCTCTACTGTCATAGCTAGCTCTTCGTCATTCAAGACCAATAGCAGCCATACAATAAGTGGAGCAACAACGTCCCTAACTTCTACTTCCACCACTGCCACCACAACAAGAAACACATCATCACCAGTCGTCCAAGAGAAAATTGTCCACACCATTGGTAACAGTTCAGGGATAAGACCACCACTGTCAACAGCAAGTTCTAGTTCTGTTATGAATACTTCTAACACAGAAAATTCTGCTGTTAATAATAACAATTGCCTCAACTATGAGTTTTGCAAGAATGAGAAATTGAACAAGTATTATCAGCGCCTGTCTGAATATTCAGTTGACAAGGTAAGTCACTTGTTTGGACCATCTCATTATAAGATATAAGGCTTGCATTACTATTTGATTAAACAATATAGGGTAATTAACTACGCTCATTCAGCAGATGTGCACTAACTCTTTTTCCTGTTGTGCATTTTTCAGTTAAAACGGATGACAGACCGTGAACTCCTAGATTTAGGGCTGACAAAAAGTGCCCTAACAAAGCTACGGCGTGTCCTGGCTGGTTTAGAATCCCCTAATTACCACTGTCCAAATGGCTTTACCAGTCCACCAGCTACCCCACATGCGCACTCATTACCCCAGGCAAACCATACATCTTTCAGTCAGTCAGATAATGCCACTCAAAATCAAATTATGCCTAATGTTAACCAGAGCAGTTTACAAAGTCAAGCCAGTTCAGTGCACAATCCTCCTATCACCACCATCACTTCCAACAGTACACACAGTGTGCACACAACACACACATCAAATGCCACACACTCAGCACTGCAGAGCCAAACACAAAATCATGGAAAAACTTATCAAAACACAAATATGGAACATCCTGTAAATGGAACATCAGATCGACAGAACAGCTCTCCCCCTAACACCACCCTGACCCCAACTCCAACCACTACCACCACCACCACTATCTCTTCCTCTTCCCCTCCTCAACTTCTTCCTCCTCTTCTTCCTCCTCCTCTTCCTCCTCCCTCCTCCTCCTCTTCTTCTTCTTCTTCTTCTTCTTCTTCTTCTTCTTCTTCTTCTTCTTCTTCTTTCTTCTTCTTCTTCTTCTTTTTCTTCTTCTTCTTCTTCCTCCTCCTCCTCCTCTTCCCTGGAATCTGAAGTGCCATCATCTGCCCTGAGCACCACCACCTCTGGTGCTGTTACTGTGGTAACTATCACATGTGCCAGCCTTATATCCCCAGCTGTTTCTCTTGGTAGCATTGCTGCAACAACAAGCACATCTGCCTCTCCAGTTGCAGCAACACAAGTCACTCAATGTCATACAGTCACAATTCCACCAAGTCAGAAATTACCCAGTGTTTCACAACCACCACCATTTTTTCATGTAGCGGAAATTCCGCTACACCTGTAATCACTGCAGCTATGAACGTGCAGAGTTCTCATTCAAACTGTAGCTCTGCCATACCTTCTACTACCTCTCATCCCACATCTGCTGTGCCTACTTCTGTCTCAGCTACTAACTGTGTTCCTCACTACATGACAACTCCACCTCCGTGCATCCAGCTGAAGACTCCACCACTATCAGGTGGCTCCAGTCAACACCACATAGCTACTCAGCCTCAGCATGGCCAGCTTAGAACACCCCCACCTCCACTGTGCGTTCCTCCCCGCACACCTTCGCGAGAACCAGCTACTCCAAGCACAAGCAATGGGCTCAATATCAGTAATGGATCCCAGCAGGTCAGAAATGTGATTGCTTGAATGCCAGGCTTTCCAGTTTTGTTTTACTAACATTTGTATAATGAGGACTTTTTGTCATACTCTTAGTGTATCCTCATATAATGGTTTAACTAAGGTCCTGCCTCTTCTTTACATCATGCATTCATGGCCGTCACCTCTAGTTTTAAATAATCTTCCATCTATCTGCCTTTTGTCCTTTTCCTCCTTTATTTGCCATTCCCAGTCCTCTTTCAGTTATCTCATATTGTTCTCCAACCTCTAACTCCTCATTAACTTTCTCTTCCTTTTCCTCTTCCTCCTTCCATTTCTTCCATATATTCTCCCTTTCTACCCAATTGCCCAAATCTTCCTCTTCCCTCTTTGCCTGTGCTTCTCTTTTTCCTTTTCTCTTATCCCTGTGTACCCTTCTGTATCTTTTATTTCCATTCATAAGGAAAGCTTTTCCTAACGGTTATTCATTTCAGTTTAAGTGTTATGTCAGTTACTCAATCTTTTGTAATTTAGATATTTTTACCTAAAATGAATGACATTAACTACCCAAACATACTACTCATTATTTGTTTGCATCATATTTCAGAAACATGTGTGGTTAGGGTGGTGGGGGGGTATATATATATATATATATATATAATATATATATATATAATATATATATATATATATATATATATTCCATTATTTCACTGGTTTGAAGTTATGTTTATGGATGTGCTAAAGGTATTCTTATTGTTTAAGACTGATTGATATAACACCTAAACTGTAAAATATATAAATCTTTTCTTTTCAGGCCTTCTACACTAGCAACAATGGACCAGGTGTAAAGAGTGGTGCAGCTGCCAGTTGTAGTATTGCAGGACCCACCCCATCCTTGCCTGGAGTATAACTGGTTACAGCAACCCGGTAGGCATGCACACCTCCTCTGGGAAATGCCGCTTCCTGCCTATACTTCTGCAGCAACTGTAGCTTATACTGTAGCCAATAAATGAACATGCCTGTTTATACATCCTCTGGGAACATGGGTGTTCCCCCACCCACTAATGGAGGGTTGATGCCAATGGTACCTCCAGGAAGTTCATATCCTACCACCTACTTGTACCCACTACTAGGGGGCCCTGCAGGCTCGCATACCTATGTTCCTCCAGGGTCTTATGCTGCCCAGCATCCCCATAGACCTGTTTATATATCACATATGCAGCCAATGGGCCATGTAGCCCACATGAAGCCCACACATCAACCAGGAGGACATGTGGGCACTGGGGTGGCAGTAGAGGTGGAAGTAGCAGCAGCAGCAGTAGCATTAGCAGTGGCAGTGTACGAGGATTCAACAAGGTTGGGCAGAGGGGCCACGGTCCAATCAAAGGTGGCACAAGGTCGTCGGACTCTTCTCCTTCATCCTCGCAGTATTCATCCCCACCACAGACACCTAGTCCAGATCATACACGTGACACAGATAAACGAGGTAAGTTTTACACATTTATGCTATAATGAAGTTGTTATTAAATAAATTTTTTTGTGCTTTGAGTGAGTGTAAAGAAGTATGAAGTATGTATAAGGTAATCCTGTTCATCTTTGACAAAGAGCTGTATATTTAGGACGTGGTTTTTGCATTGTTTACAGTACTATTGATGAAAATAGAATTTGTAAAAGTAAGCCCTGAAAGTGCATATATCCCACTTAATTGATTTAGAAAATATAAAATGTTATTGAAATATTTAATAGGTAACACATTGTTACATTTTAGTTTTTCTGTGATGCAGGAAGAATGTGTGTATTTTATTTTATTTATTTTCTAATGATGTAGTTACATAATGTTAAACTGGGATGTTTTGCATCAGGAGTTTGTAACTAAGACATTCATTTTAGTATGTGAATAACAAGCCTTATAGTAATGAAGATAAATATTTAACAAGTGTGTTTGTGTTTCCCCAACTTTGTCTAAGCTTCAGATCTTAGGTCCTCTTTTGTATTCTTTGTTATTTATTCTCTTTATTAGAACAAATGCAACATTTTCTTGTTGCTAAATGATCCTGGGTAATGAGAGCTGTAACAAATTTTGTTTTGTTCAGAATAAATTTCGAAAAACTGACAAAGCAAAAGTATCTTCTTATTGTACTTGAAGTTGATGGAGTTCTAGCTTCATAGAGTCAGCTCTTTCAGACTAATTAGTTGAGATAACAGTGACTAGAAATACACCCTCATTGTTTGACAAACTATTATGGCAATAACTAAAGCAAAATTTTGCTGTTCACTTGATGAAAAGGCTGGTGTGATACTTGCGTTGTCAGCTTTTTATGTGTGTCTTTTTTTCCTATTTTTGGTGTTACAACATTTTGTTAGCTTTGAATAATAGTTGTGATTAACTGTCTTAGGTACATGAGCTCTTTTACTCCTTTAGTATACTCAGTATTAACCCAGTGCCGACAGGTAAAAATGTTTGGCAAGTGGACGTAAGAACGGGATTGTTGGTGAACATCAGCAGTTTCCCCTGTTTGTGTCAGGCTTGATCGGTAATTTGCGAGCGACATTTAGCACCTAAAAGCTTTTATTTTGCTATAATCTATAAACATATTAAAATTTTGAAGGTTTACTTTCATTATAGGTGCTATTGCCTAAAATCTTTACTATATAAATGAAGCCGCTACTATCGGAGAAAAACAAACTCCGTCTGACAAGCTAATGGCGTGGGAATGGGCATGATATGATGCTATCTGTGTTTCGGTCAACAACAGCCTTGGCATGTACGTACATGCCACCCGTCGGCTACGGGTTAAGACCATTTTACTTGAGGTAAAAAATTTTACTTAGGATAATTTGTTTACAAAGTATTGTTCACCAATGCAATGCCTTTTCATTCTCAAGTCAGATGTTATTTTATTTTTATGTTTTTCACAGGTAAAAATGATGGAACTGAACCAGGGGAAGCAGGGGAAACTGTAGGACTAATAGGGTCAGGTGCTAGTGAAGAAGGAACTCCACCCCCATTGCACCATCCCCCTAATCCTGTCCTGATGCCTCCTCACACTGGCTTAGCACAACCCCGTTATGTGCAGTACCAGCCACTAAGCTACGTGGTTTTCACCAGGCAGGTATAAGGTACCAGGGTTTGCCCTTGTCAGCCCAGACACATGTGGTGGCTCCTAGAAATCCTCTTCCACTGAATGGGGACAAGTCCAGCCGTGAGACTACGCCCCCTGCACCAGTTTCCTTACCGCTGGTTCAGCAAGATCCACAGTGCTGTATACGATCTACTGACAGTAATGTTGCCCCAACCACATCAGCTGGGGGAGTCATGGGCGTAATGGTGGCTCTCCTCACACAGTACCCTCCCACCCAGATGGTTCTTTGCCTCCTGTAGCTCTCACCCCTGTCCCAAGTATTGCCTCAGCCACCACAGCCCAAGTACCTCCTGGTAATTTGTGTTCTGGAGCAAGACATAGTAATGTACAGTACAATGCCCCAAGTTACCCAGTGCTCATGGGTACACACATGTTTCCTCACCTTCCAGGATTTATGCCAGCCCATAGCTCTGGTTTGTCGAATGGCTTTGTATCCCCTTCATTACCTCCTAACATAGCCTTTCCCCAATGGGCAATGGAATGAATGCAGAATTTGGTGTATATGGAGGTCAGTATCCTGTTAGGAGGTAACTCTCAAGGTGGTGGTGGTGGTGGTGGTGGTCCGGCCACTGCTTGTGGAACCCCAAATGTGATGGGCCCCCATCCACTCCGGGCCCTGGCCTTGCTGCTGGGCTGCCTTACCCTCACCACTATGTCCTGCCCCACACACCCAATCCGTCCGCCGGTGCAAAGAAGACTTGCTACAACTGTGGGCAGGTGGGTCACCGCGGTGCTGAGTGCAAGGAGGCAAACATAGAGGAAATGTGCAAACGTACCAAGGACCGTCCGGTCTGAGTACAAAATATCATGGTGCAATAATAAAAACACAGCCACCCATTATGCCAGCACTGTGGAACAGAACTCTCAGCACAACTGACAAAGCTACCTTAGGTCAAGGGCTGAAAATTGTGTGTTGATAGTCATCATCATTTGCAGTTTGAGCATCAGCTGACTGTGGTTTTAAAGTAAATGTTGTTTTACTTACATAGACTAGTCCATGACGAATGCAGATGCAAGAGTGGTCATGTTATTGGTCAATCTAGTGCCAACAATTTTCCTATCAAAACTCATATTATTTCATCTGATAGGGGTATAATTAGGAATGATGGTTGATATAAGTATGCAGCTGAATTATTTTTCAACAGTGAGAAGTTTATAGTTCTGAAATGAATTTTTATTTATTGAAGATTAAAAGGAATATGTTAAGTATTGTGTATGTTAACACTATTTGTGATTATTGATGAGAATGTAGTCAGTGAGTATTCAGGAGGCCAAAGAAGTAACAGATGATGGATAAGGCCAGTGATATTTATTGTTTAGCTCGTGGAAGATAATTCTGTCAAGGACAGGAAAATCTCTTGCATTATAGTGTCATTAAATTTACTATAAATCACTTTTTTGTTTTGGAAATATAAAAGTGATACCTTGAACAATGCTCAGTAACTTTTTTCACATTGGCAAAGGTAAATCTTGCATCAAATTCTGTGAGACAGCTTTTTCATCTTATAGTCTAAATCTGGGTATAAAAGTTCTTTTAGAAATTGTTTGCATGTGTAATTGGAGTTGTGAAGCTTAGTTACTAAGAGGTTGGGTCAATATTTCTTAGAGAAAGTGACTCATAATGTACTTTCTACATTCATTATTTGTATAAAGGCAATCAGATTCTTTGGCAGCTTTAAAAATGCACCAGAGTTTAATGAATCAAATTAAAAGATCATGAAAAAATGACACTCCCTGCCATAACTATAGTGAGATTCATATTACAATACAAGCATCCAAAGAATATATAGAGATTTAGTGCAAATCCAGGTGACTTACTAATGCCCTTTCATGTTTGATTAAAACAGGGTCCAGATGCTTATGCTCATATTACCTGATATTATTATTATTTTATGTGAGGCCATAATATTTTTAAGTCACGTAGTACCCACTAAATAACTTTTTTTTTTTTTAAGTTTTCTTTCTTTTTCTTTAATGTGCCCAGCACCCAGTTTTGTATTACGTTGTATATCTTTAATCACGGTTAGGAGAGAATAGCTCTTTAAAAGGAAGGTTCCATGGAAGACCACAATATCCCCAACTATGTGAATGCACTTTTACAATGTGGGGGCTGCATAATTAAACATTTCTGAAGAAACAAAGGAAAAATAAAATACTTGTGTATACCTGTGCCTCTGAATATATGTAATTGTGTTAGAACTCTAAATGGAGAGACATTAGTACTATGTTCAGTGTTTATTGTACAACTCTCAGATTAGGCATGAATCCTGAAGAAATAAATAATTATAGAAGAGTTCTGAAAGGCAAGACAGTGCTGCTAAGTATAGATATTTCTGCAGTATGCGATCATGGAATTGCTCTCTTCAGCAGTTTGAATATTCAGTTTTCAATATTTTATTCTGAAAGTATGCGAGAGACTGTGGTCAAGCTTGAGAAAACAGCAATAAGTTTAGCGTGGTCAGACATCCATTTTGGGAAATTGTGTTCTTGTTGTTATTTGTTTTTGTTTTCATTGTTATTAATTTTTGCATTTTATAAAACAAAATACAAAAAAAAGTGCATATAGATAAAAACAGGAGAGATTATTTTAGCAAAAAGTGGAACAGTTCTTTCTTTATATTTTTTCCCTTTTCTTTTTCCTTTTCTCTGTTTTTCCATTTTATTATCCCTACTTTATCCTAGCCATAAAAAGGAGAAAAATGCCCTTTTTTAAGACCTTGCTTGGTCTTTGGAGATTTCTCTTAATAGTTACAAAGGATTTTTTTTTTCTTATATCCTTTAGGTATTATATCCTCTAAGGAACTTGATCAGAAGAGAGTGGTTCACTTAGCATTGTAATTTGCTTGACAGTTTCTTGTGTTTTATAGCGTTTCTCAAAGGACAGTAGGAAGAGATATATTGAAAAGAATTGAGTGGAGACTCTATATGGACATTTTATAACATGCCATTTTTGTAATGATTATTTTCTTTTCTTCTTTCTTTTCTTTATATTTTCTCTTCTCTTCTCTTTTCTTTGTCTTTATAGGTATTATTTCATAGTGGTAATTTTTGCTCTTAGTATTGTTGAGTTTTTTCTTTCTTTTTTACTACTTTATGTCAATTGTGTGCTAACATTTTTTGTTTATCACTTTTCTTTATGAACTACTTTTACTACTATTACTACTGCTGCTACTGCTGCTGCTGCTGCTGCTGCTGCTGCTGCTGCTGCTGCTGCTGCTGCTGCTGCTGCTGCTGCTGCTGCTGCTGCTACTGCTACTGCTACTGCTGCTGCTGCTGCTGCTACTGCTACTGCTACTACTGCTACTACTGCTACTACTATTACTACTATTATTACTACTACTATTATTACTACTACTATTACTACTACTTTTACTACTACTACTATTACTACTACTACTATTACTACTACTACTATCACTACTACTACTATTACTACTACTACTATTACTACTACTATTACAACTACTATTACTACTACTACTACTACTACTACTACTACTGCTACTACTGCTATTTATTTATTTATTTATATATGTATGTATTTATTCATCTACTTTTTTTGGGGGATTAATGTTTGTCTTGTGTGTTGAACACAGTGAACAATAGTGTTCATATTATTATTTGTTATTTATTATTATAAGTGTTGAATATCATCACTATTCTTATAATGATCAAAATGATGATTATTTTTATTATTATTATTATTATTATTATTATTTTTATTATTATTATTGGCATTGTTGTTGTTGTTATTAATCATTATTGATTATTATTATTAATGTTACATCATAACCATTAGTATTGTTAGTATCATTATTTTTACTATCATAATTTCTTTCCTTATAATTGACATTATAGTTACAATAATCATCATTATTATTATTATTACTACTACTACTATTACTACTATTTTGCCCGTTACTCCTTTTAATACTACTATTATTACTGCTATTACTACTATTATGCCTTTTACTCCTTTTACTACTACAATTACATCACTACCACCACCATCGGCACCACCTCCTCTGCCACCATTACCACTGCTGGCCGCCCCCCGCCACTACCAACGCCACCACCCCGCCACCACCCCTGCCACCACCCACGCCACCACCCACCGCCCACCACCCTCGTCACCAACCACCACCACCCCCGCCACCACCACCCCCGCCGCCGCCACCACCACCCCCCCTGCCACCACCACCCCCGCCGCCGCCACCACCACCACCACCACCACCACCACCACCACCACACCACCACCACCACCACCACCACACCACCACCACCACCACCACCACCACCACCACCCACCTCCACCACCACCACCACCACCACCTCCACCACCTCCACCACCTCCACCACCACCCCACCACCACCACCACCACCACCACCACCACCACCACCACCACCACCACCACCACCACCTCCTCCTCCTCCTCCTCCTCCTCCTCTCCTCCTCCTCCTCCTCCTCCTCCTCCTCCTCCTCCTCCTCCTCCTCCACCAGTAAAATTACTACTACTACTACCTCTGAAACTACTACTAAAACTCCTTCTACTACCACTAAAACTACTACTAAAACTCCTTCTACTACCACTAAAACTCCTTCTACTACCACTAAAACTCCTCCTATTACCACTAAAACTCCTTCTACACCCACTAAAACTCCTTCTACTACCACTAAAACTACTACTAAAACTCCTTCTACTACCACTAAAACTCCTTCTACTACCACTAAAACTCCTCCTATTACCACTAAAACTCCTTCTACTACCACTAAAACTCCTTCTACTACCACTAAAACTACTTCTACTACCACTAAAACTACTTCTACTACCACTAAAACTCCTTCTACTACCACTAAAACTCCTTCTACTACCACTAAAACTACTTCTACTACCACTAAAACTACTTCTACTACCACTAAAACTCCTTCTACTACCACTAAAACTACTTCTACTACCACTAAAACTACTTCTACTACCACTAAGACTACTTCTACTACCACTAAGACTACTTCTACTACCACTAAGACTACTTCTACTACCTCTATAACTACTTCTACTACCTCTAAAACTACTTCTACTACCACTAAAACTACTTCTACTACCACTAAAACTACTTCTACTACCACTAAAACTACTACTACCACTAAAACTACTTCTACTACCTCTAAGACTACTTCTACTACCTCTAAGACTACTTCTACTACCACTAAGACTACTTCTACTACCACTAAGACTACTTCTACTACCACTAAAACTACTACTACCACTAAAACTACTTCTACTACCACTAAAACTACTTCTACTACCACTGAAACTACAGCTACTACCACTGAAACTACAGCTACCACTAAAACTGCTACTACACCACCACTACTACCACTACTATTACTTCAAATACTTCTACTTCAACTACTATTTCAACTACTACTACTTACTACTACTACTACTATACTACTACTACTACTACCTACTACTACTACTACTACTACTACTACTACTACCACCACTACTACTACCACCACTACCACTACACTACCACTACTACTACCACGCTACCACCACCGCTACCACCACCACTACTACCACCACTACTACCACCACTACTACCACACTACTATTACTACTACCACTTCTACTATTACTACTACCACTTCTACTACTACTACTACTACTACTACTACTACTACTACTACTACTACTTAACCCACCCCCACCACCACCACCACCACCACCACCACCACCACCACCCACCACCACCACCACACCACCACCACCAACCACCACCACCACCCCACCACCACCACCACCACCACCACCAACTACCACTGCTACCACAACCACCAACACTACCACTGCCTCTAGTACAGTTACTACTATTACTATTACTACTACTGCTCTTACTTCTGCTCCTACTACTACTAACTACTACTACTACTACTACTACTACTACTACTACTACTACTACTACTACTACTACTACTACTACTACTACTACTACTACCACCACCCGCCACCACCACCACCGCCACCGCCACCACCGCCACCACCGCCACCACCACACGCCACCACCACCGCCAACCGCCGCCGCCACCACCACCGCCACCACCACCACCACCACTGCTACCACCACCACTGCTACCACAACCACCAACACTACCACTGCCTCTAGTACAGTTACTACTATTACTATTACTACTACTGCTCTTACTTCTGCTCCTACTACTACTAACTACTACTACTAACTACTACTACTAACTACTACTACTACTACTACTAACTATACTACTAATACTACTACTACTACTAACTACTACTACTACTACTACTACTACTACTACTACTACTACTACTACTACTACTACTACTACTACTAACTACTAACTACTAATTACTACTAACTACTACTACTACTATCTACTATTATCTACTACTATTTACTAATATCTACTACTATTACTATTACTATCTACTACTACTATTACTATCTACTACTACTACTATCTTCTACTACTACTACTACTACTACTACTACTACTACTACTACTACTACTACTACTACTACTACTACTACTACTACTACTACTACTACTACTTTCTCCTACTACTTTCTCCTACTAACTACTACTAACTACTACTACTACTAACTACTACTGCTACTAACTACTACTACTACTAACTACTACTACTACTACTAACTACTACTACTACTACGAACTACTACTACTACTACTACTGTTATTATTTTCTTCATCTTTTTTTTTTTTCTAATATCATTGTTATTATTATTATTGTTTTTTTTAATTAATATTATTTTTTGTACATTTGTCATTGATATAGTATCTTTATATTAATATGTATCCTTTTTCTGAGGGTTTCCAGCTAGGAGTTGCAGTGCTAATAATCCTGACATTTATTTTAAAGTTGACAAATATGACTCCATGCCCCAGAAGAGGGGAGGTATGAAATAAATGTAATTTGAGAAACCAAAGTTTGAAGTCATAGTGAGTGTAGATGTATGTTACTGAGTATGTGTGGAAGTGTGCAAGGGCATGTGAGTGTAGAGTTATCACTTTGTAACTTGTAAGGAAAGTTGGCAGAAGAGCTTTATTACATATCAGTGGTTCATTATCAAAGTTGAGAATATTTTCATCTGAGAGACCTAGTCTGCTTTGAATTATTTTTTTCTTTCCTTCTTTCTTTCTTTTTCTTTTTCCTGTATGGTGTCTTGAAGAAAACAATGTATACTTGTTAATTTCTCAGTCTTCGACAGGTGGAGTTCTCATAGCTTTCATGAATGGTGCCTAATACTGTGTAGCATATAGCCAATACTTTTGTAGGACGTAATAACAAAGAAGAAAAAAAGAAGAGATATGTATCTTTGTGAATGCACCAAATGCTTATGTGCAAGATTTTCCACTCTTATTTATTCTACTACTCTACTTTCCTCTGTCTTATCTGCCTGGAAATATTCTTGTCTTCTCCCTTTTTCCCTGCGTGGTTTCTCTTCACTCATTCTTTTTCTATGTCTGTCCTGTCTTCTCTTCTATCATCTTTCTCTTACCCTCTCTTCTAGAATGTTATTATTAAAGATTAGTTTTAAAATTCTCATTGTCACCAAATCAAAACATTGTTGCTTGAGTTTTTTTCTTCTCTAGCATATCATGTCTGTTATCCTTCCATTTATAGGAACCAGTAACCATTTGTTGACCACATAAGTTACAAGTACCTGGGACACACAGACCATGTTGCCACTTTTTAAACGAAATAAGGCCTCCCCCATTCCTTTCCATAGTAACTTAAATAGTATGCTTGTGCTTCAAGCTACAAGCTAGTAGTAGTTGTTATTTGAGTTTTTTTTTTTTTTTTTTTTTTTTTTTTTTTTTTTTTTACAGTGGACTATATATTAGATAAAGTTATGTAAGGAAAAAAATAGCATTCACCTTTTTGAAGAAAGCTGATGATTACCTTTGAACAAATAGTATTATTTGAGTATGCTTTCAGGCAAGTAAAGGCCAGTTGCTTTGTAAACAATATTAGTAGCCTTGGTTGTGTCTAGGAAATCTGTTAATGTTTGTGGGGAGGGGGAGTGATACCCTTCATGGAACAGAGCCAAAAATAGAAATGAATCTTCACATAACTTTGTTATTAGTTTTCATAGATAGTGTTTTTTCTATTATATGTCAGAGAGGTGAACTATTAAACAAGCTTAACTTTTCTGCAGTGTGACTGCAATTGTTAAAACATTTAGCCTGGAATGCTTAAAATTATCAGATTAAAAATCAGACTCACTGGAATTCCTGCCTTAGATTGGTACTGAATATGTGTGTGGGAACATCTCAAGGTGCTTTCATTCTTCAGTATTTCAAGTTGCAAGGATTTATAATTGCAGTCTTAGCCATTGCAATCAAGATGAAAATGTCTAGCATCATCATTTGGTATTCTAGATCCAGAACCTGTGATACCTGTATAGGGACTTTGCTAAAGATACTGCTCTTCCATAGCTTAATCTACAAATAAATAATATTTCTGGTCATAGGAATCCTTTCATTAATACAAACTTTGATTAATACTCAAAAGATTTTGTGTGTGTCTGTGTGTGTATGCGAGAGTGAACATGCATGTGTAATATCTATATGTTTAGTATATACATTCAAGTACATATGTGCAAACACACCCATAAATGGATGTTCACACATACAGTTTAGCAGTTAAAATATGTTTTACAGCCCAAAAGACAAAGCTTTCTGCTAGCTAGTAGGATTTCCCATAACAAAAGAAAGTAAGTCCCAAGAATGAGCTTTTCTGATCTTGTTAAGGGAGATGGTCATCTAAGTAATCTGCCAACCATACATAGTTCCAGTTCAAGTCTTTCATGCGTCTTAGCCCAGCGTCAGCTTCATACAAAAATCAGATGATGAACCTATATTATTATGATATGATGATAATTATTATTGTTGTTATTGTTCTTGTTATTATTATTATTTTTATTATTATTATTATTAATATTATCATCATCATCATCATCATCATCATCAATCATCATCATCATCATCATCATCATCATATCATCATCATCATCATCATCATCATCATCATCCTTATCATCATCAAT
>NW_020870407.1:82895-103966 GCF_003789085.1 Penaeus vannamei | reverse complement strand
GAAGAGAGACGAGAGACAGAGAGAGAAAGAGAGAGATGAGAGAGAGAGAGAGAAGACGAAGAGAGAGAGAGAGAGGGAGAGATGAGAGAGAGAGAGACAGAGAGAGGAGACGAGAGAGAGAGTAGAGACGAGAAGAGAGGGAGAGATAGAGAGTAAGAGAGAGAGAGTAAAATCCCGGCGTCTATTCCGCATTCCCATTCCGGCGCCGCCCCTTGGAATCCGCCTCGACCCCGACTCCATCTCCGCCGCTACCCCGATAGCCAAGCGTTGGCCACGTCACTCTTCCACTCCGCCCCCGACCTCCACCCCTATCCTCCTGCCCCCCCTACTCCCTCCCGTGTCCTCCGCCGATCCACCTCCGCCCCCGACCCACCGCTGAATCCTTCCTGCCCCCTCCACTCCCTCCCGGTCCTCCGCCGATCCACTCCCCCCCCGACCCACCGCCGCGCTCTCCTGCCCCCTCCTGCTCCATCCCTGCCCTCCGCCGATCCACTCCGCCCGTCGCAGCTGCTCCCCGGCCGAGACCGCATCCACACCCATCATCCACCTCCTCCCACTCGCGCCGCCACCGCTCACCGGCCATCCTCCACCGCCGCGCCGATCCACCAGCGATCCACCGCCACCCACTTATCCACTCCCTCTTCTTATCAATGGCCGCCCCGTCGCCATCTCCTCTTCCACCATCACTTCTCCTCTTCTCCTCCTCTTCTCCCTCTCTCTCCCTCCTCCTCCAACTCGCCTCTTCACACTCTCCCCCAATCCTCCTGACCCAATTTCCCCGCCCCATCCTTCTCCTCCCCCCCCCCACCATTCCCCGTCCTTTATCTCATCCTCCTCCCCTTTCTCATCCCCTCGTCCTTACCACTTTCCTCCCCTCTCCGCCATCCCCCTCCCATGCTCCCCCTACCCCTCCCTCCCTCTCTCCCGCCCTCCACTTCTGCCCTCCTTCCTTTGCCCCATCTTTCCCTTCGCCATCCCCTTCCCCACCTCCCCTTGCCCCTCCCGACCCTTCCTTTTCTCCCCCCCCTCCGTCACCCTCGTTTCCCCTCCTCCATCCCTTTCCCCCCTTCCTTCCTTCCTTCCTTCCTTCCTGCTTCCCTTCAACGGGAAAATCCCCTCCCTTCCACCCTCACCCCACCCCGCCCTCCCCCCTCTCCCCTCCTTCCCCTCCCCTCCCTCCCTCTCTCCCCCTCCTTCCCCCATCCCCCTGGCCCTCCCCCTCTCTCCCCTCCTTCCTTCCCATCCCCTGGCCCTCCCCTCTCTCTCCCCCATTCCCCCTGGCCCTCCCCCTCCTTTCCCCCATCCCCCTGGCCCTCCCCCTCCTTCCCCCCATCCCCTGGCCCTCCCCCTCCTTCCCCCATCCCCCTGGCCCTCCCCCCTCCTCCCCCCATCCCCCTGGCCCTCTCCCCCCCTCCCCCTGCCATCGCCGGCGACACGGGAGAAAAGGGACAAGCGTAAAACAAACAGCGGCTCCCTCCAGCTCCGATCAATACGCCCACGGAAAAAAAAGGGGGGAGAGGGGCGAGGGAGGGAGGCGGCGAGGGGGGCGCACACAAAAAATGATAAGGAGGACAAGGATAACTGTGATGAAACGCCAATTACACACAAAAAATGATAAGGAGGACAAGGATAACTTGATGAACGCCAATTACACACAAAAAAATGAGGATCAAGGATAACGGTGATAACAATGGCGGGAATAGCAAAAATGCACAAGTCATATCAATTAATTATTAATTATATATATTTTTTATTTTTCATATATTTCATTTTATTTTTTGATATCAATTAATTCATAAAAAAATAAGAACGATACTTGCTCTTAAAAAGAAAAGAAAAAAAAAGGAAACACCGATATGAATTAACAGCAACAAAAGACGAAGACGGAGGAGAGACGTGGGTCAGAAAACCCATAAAGGAGAGAGAAGAAAAACCCCCAATAAAGAGAGAAGCAAAAACCCCAATAAAGGAGAGAGAAGAAAAACCCGATAAAGAAAGAAGGAAGAGAAGAAAAAAGTGTTCAACTCCCCCCCCCCCGTCTCTCACGTCTTCTTTACATAACACTCTGAACCCCTTCTCCCTCCCCCCCCCGTCCATTTACCCTAAACCCCCCCCCACCTAAGCCTCCCCTCCCTTTTCCCTTTACCCTAAGCCCCCCCCACCTAGCCTCCCCTCCCTTTTCCCTTTACCCTAAGCCCCCCCCCTACCTAGCCTCCCCCCTTTCCCTTCACCCTAAGCCCCCCTCTAGCCTCCCCTCCCTTTTCCCTTTACCCTAACCCCCCTAGCCCTCCCCTCCCTTTTCCCTTTAACCTAAGCCCCCCCCCCACCTAGCCTCCCCTCCCCTTTCCCTCCCCTCCCCTCTAGCCTCCCCTCCCTTTCCCTTTACCTAAGCCGCCTCCCCTCCCTTTTCCCTTTACCCTAAGCCCCCCCCCCCTTTCCCTTTACCCTAAGCCCCCCAGCCTCCTCTCCCTTTTCCCTTTACCCTAAGCCCCCCCCCCTACCTAGCCTCCCCCCCCTTTCCCTTTTACCCTAAAGCCCCCCCCACCTAGCCTCCCCTCCCTTTTCCCTTTACCCTAAGCCCCCCCCTAGCCCCCCCCCTCCCCTTTTCCCTTTACCCTAAGCCCCCCCTACCTAGCCTCCCCTCCCTTTTCCCTTTACCCTAAGCCCCCCCCCACCTACCCTCCCCTCCCTTTTCCCTTTACCCTAAGCCCCCCCCACCCTTTTCCCTTTACCCTAAGCCCCCCCTAGCCTCCTCTCCCCTTTTCCCTTTACCCTAAGCCCCCCCTACCTAGCCTCCCCCCCCTTTTCCCTTTACCCTAAGCCCCCCCCACCTAGCCTCCCCTCCCTTTTCCCTTTAACCTAAGCCCCCCCCCACCTAGCCTCCCCTCCCCTTTCCCTTTACCCTAAGCCCCCCTCTAGCCTCCCCTCCCTTTTCCCTTTACCCTAAGCCCCCCCCACCCTTTTCCCTTTACCCTAAGCCCCCCCCTACCTAGCCTCCCCTCCCTTTTCCCTTACCCTAAGCCCCCCCCCCTACCTAGCCTCCCCTCCCTTTTCCTTTACCCTAAGCCCCCCCCCCTAGCCTCCCCTCCCTTTCCCTTACCCTAACCCCCCCCCACCTAGCCTCCCCTCCCTTTTCCCTTTACCTAAGCCCCCCCCCTACCTAGCCTCCCCCCCCATTTTCCCTTTTACCCTAAGCCCCCCCCCCCTAGCCTCCCCTCCCTTTTCCCTTTAACCTAAGCCCCCCACCTAGCCTCCCCCCCCTTTCCTTTACCCTAAGCCCCCCTCTAGCCTCCCTCCCTTTTCCCTTTACCCTAAGCCCCCCCACCCTTTTCCCTTTACCCTAAGCCCCCCCCTACCTAGCCTCCCCTCCCTTTTCCCTTCACCCTAACCCCCCCCCCCTACCTAGCCTCCCCTCCCTTTTCCCTTTACCCTAAGCCCCCCCCCATCCCCAGCCTGTTAAAAAAAATATTACAAGCTAAATCCCGCTAAAAGGGCCTTCTAACAAACCCCAGTCCGGAAAAACGACCGAATTGAACACTTAAAAGGACATCTCACCCCCCCCACCCCCCCACCCCTTCACCACTTGCTTCCCCCCCCCCCGACCGACACGAACAGATCGAAAATATCCCCCCCCCTAACGTTACCCTCTGTTCTCCCATCCGTCAAAGGCAACAAAATAAACCTTTGTCTCCCCCCCACCCCCTCAGCAAAGCTACAACTTATGAAATGAAACCGATAAAAGATACTATACTTTTATATTATATATACATACTTTTATATATACTTTAATTTTATATACTTTATAAAAGATATTATACTTTTATATATACTTTTATATTTTATATACTTTATATAAAAATATTTACTTTTATATATACTTTATATTATATACTTTTATATATACTTTATATATTTATTGCCCCCAAACACGATAAAATACTATACTTTTATATCTATATATCTATATATATATATATATATATATATAATATATATATATATATTACTTTATATACTATTTTTATTACTTTTATAAAAGAATGAAAGATATTATACTTTTATATATTTATATTCCTCTCATTCCACCACGATAAAAAGGATACTATACTTTTATATCTATATATATTATACTTATATAATATTTATATACTTTTATAAAAATATATTATACTTTTATATATATATTTATATACTTTTATAAAATATATACTTTATTTTATATACTTTTATATCTTTTATATCTTATATTTTATAAAAAGATATTAACTTTTATATATTTATATCCTCCCATGTCCCACACGATAAAGATACTATACTTTTATATCTATATATATATACTTTATAATACTTTTAATTTATATACTTTTATAAAAGATATTTATACTTTTATATATACTTTTATATTCTATATTACTATTATACTTTTATATATACTTTTATATTCTATAACTTTTATAAAGATATTATACTTTTATTTTAATACTTTTTATTAAACGATATTATACTTTATATTCTATAACTTTTATAAAGATATTATACTTTATATATACTTTTATATTTTATATACTTTTATAAAAGATATTATACTTTTATATATACTTTTATATTTTATATACTTTTATAAAAGATATTATACTTTTATATATTTATATACTTTTATATATTATACTTTTATATCTATATACTTTATATTATATATATATATACTTTTATAAAAGATATTATACTTTTATATATACTTTTATATTTTATATACTTTTATAAAAGATATTATACTTTTATATATACTTTTATATCTTATATACTTTATATATATACTTTTATATAATTTTATATTTTATATTACTTTTATAAAGATATTATACTTTTATATATTATATCCTCCCATGTCCACACGATAAAAGATATTATAATTTTATATCTATATATATATACTTTATATATACCTTTATATTCTATATACTTTTATAAAGATATTATACTTTTATATATTTATATCCTCCCATGTCCACCGATAAAGATACTATACTTTTATATATATTATATACTTTTATATATTTTTATATACTTTTTTAAAAGATATTATACTTATATATATACTTTATATTTTATATACTTTATAAAAGATATTATACTTTTATGTATTTATATCCTCCCATGTCCACACGATAAAAGATACTACACTTTTATATCTATATATATATATACTTTTATATTTTATATACTTTTATAAAAGATATTATACTATTATATATACTTTTATATTTTATATACTTTTATAAAAGATATACTTTTATATATACTTTTTATATTTTTATTTTTATAAAGATATTATACTTTTAATATACTTTTATATTTTATACTATTTATACTACTTTATATTATATACTTTTATAAAAGATATTATACTTTATATATATACTATTTATATTTTATATACTTTTATATTTCATATACTTTTATAAAAGATATTATACTTTTATATATTTATATCCTCCCATGGCCACACGATAAAAGATACTATACTTTTATATCTATATATATATATACTTTTATATATACCTTTATATTTTATATACTTTTATAAAAGATATTATACTTTTATATATTTATATCCTCCCATGTCCACACGATAAAAGATACTATACTTTTATATCTATATATATATATACTTTATATTTATATTTATATACTTTTATATTTTATATACTTTTATAAAAGATATTATACTTTTATATATACTTTTATAAAAGATATTATACTTTTATATATACTTTTACATTTTATATACTTTTATAAAAGATATTATCCTTTTATATACTTATATCCTCCCATGTCCACACGATAAAAGATACTATACTTTTATATCTATATATATATACTTTTACATTATACTTTTATATTTATATACTTTATATATTATATTTATATATACTTTTATATATACTTTATATATACTTTTATATTTTATATTACTTTTATAAAAAGATATTATAACTTTTTATATATTTATATCCTCCCATGTCCACACGATAAAAGATACTATACTTTTATCTATATATATACTTACTTTATATATACCTTTATATTTATATATACTTTTATAAAAAGATATTATTACTTATATATTTATATCCTCCCATGTCCACACGATAAAAGATACTATACTTTTATATCTATATATATATACTTTTACATATACTTTATATTTTATTAATTTATAAAAGACATTATACTTTATGTATTTATATTCTCCCATTCCATACGGAACAGAATAATACACCAACGCCTTTCATCCCGAACCCCCGCCAAAAAACCCCGGCGGCAAGACAATGCAATCCTCAGAAGCCAGAGAAGGGGAGATAAAATGGACTCAAATCAGCCGGATGCAAATACGGGAGAAAAAAATAAAAATAAAATAAAAAATAAAACGAAGAAAATCGAAATGAGAATAATACCTTCTTCGCTGGTACCCCCCTCCCTCCCACCTCCTCCCTCCCACCCCCTTCTTTCTCGTATTATACACGTCGCTCTTTGTGATACAGCTTTATTAGAAACTTCTGCCGGCTGGAGGGGGAGGATGGGAGGCGAGAGGAGAGGAGGGGGTGGGGGGCAGGAGGAGGAGGGTGGAGGGGCGGAGGTAAGGCGCAGGAGGAGGGAGGTGGCGAGAGTAAGGGCGCAGGAGGAGGGGGGGTGGGCGAGAGTAAGGGCGCGGGGAGGGGTGTGGGGGGGGGAGAGGTAAGGGCGCAGGAGGGGGGGGCGAGACGGTAGGGCGCAGGAGGAGGGGGGCGGTGCGAGAGGTAAGGCCAGGAGGAGGGGTGGGGGGGCGAGAGGTAAGGCGCAGGAGGCAGGGGGTGGGGCGAGAGTAACGGGCGCAGAGGAGGGTGGGGGCGAGAGGTAAGGGCGCAGGAGGGGGTGGGGCGAGACGTAAGGGCAGGCAGTGAGTGGGTGGGGGAGAAGGTAAGGCGCAGGTGTGAGGGGGGGGGGCGAAGTAAGGCGCCAAGAGGAGGGGGTGGGGGTGCGGAGTAAGGCGCAGAGAGGAGGGGGTGGGGGCGAGAGGTAAGGGGCGCAGCGAGAGGGGGGGGGGGCGAGAAGGTTAAGGTCGCATGGTGAGGGGGGGTGGGGGGCGAGATGTAAGGCGCAGGGAGGGTGCGGGGCCGAAGAAGTAGGGACGCAGGAGGGGCGGGCGGGGACGAGAGGTAAGGCCCGGAGAGGGGCTGGCCGGTGGCGAGAGGTAAGGCGCAGGAGGAGGGGGTGGGGGGAAAGGTAAAGGGGCGCAGGAGGAGGGTGGGGGGGCGAGAGGTAAGGGCGCAGGAGGGGTTGGGGGGCGAGAGGGTAAGGGGCAGGGGGAGGAGGGTGGTGGGGGTGAGAGGTAGGGCGCCAAGGAGGAGGGGGTGGGGGGCCGAGAGGTTAGGGCGCAGGAGAGAGGGGTGGCGGGCGAGAGGTAAGCGGCGCAGGAGAGGGGGTGGGGGGGCGAGCAGTAAGGGCGCAGAGGAGGGGGTGGGGGGCGAGAGGTAAGGGCGCAGGAGGAGGGGGTGGGGCGAGAGGGTAACGGCAGCAACGGGAAGGAGGGTGGGGGCGAGACGGTAAGGCGGCAGGAGGAGGGGGGGGTGGGGGGCGCAAGGTAAGGCGCAGGAGGTGAGGGGAAAGTCAGTAACAAGGATAGGAGTAGCAAGTCACAGGTGAACTGCACTCTTACCCAAACCACCTCACACCACCTTGCAGCGGCGTCGAGAGGCTGTTACGTAATGAACAGCAAGGTAGGGCAAGAGGTAAGGGTCAGGAGCGAGGAGGTGGACGGGCGAGAGGCTGTCACTAATGACCAAGCAGGGTAATCTGACCCATGACCTAGAACCGTGTGAATTAAGGGCGGGATAAGGGCGCTGAAATTAACAAGTGATTGGAGCGTCGATAACTCATTTCGAGGTGGCGGGGGAGGGGGGTCCGAGGGGGAGGGGCACATGTTAAACATAAATATTGATGTTTGGTCGTAATAAACCATATCCCGGTAAGTGGAGGGAGAGGGGGAGAGAAGGTGCTGGTGGGGAGAGAGGGCGGTGCTGTGGGGAGAGGGAGCTTGGTGGGGGAGAGGGGGTTGCTGGGTGTGTGGCGGAGGTGCTGGTGCGAGGAGAGGAGGTGCTGGTGGGGAGAGGGGGTGCTGGGTGGGGGAGAGGGGGTGCTGGGTGGGGAGAGGGAAGAGTGCTGGGTGGGTGAGAGGAAGGTGCTGGGTGGGGGGAGAGGTGGGGGAGAGGTGGATGTTAGGTGGGGGAGAGGAAGGTGCTGGTGTGGAGGAGAGGAGGCTGCTGGTGGGGGAGAGGAAGGTCCTAAGGTGAATAGAGGAGCGGGTGCTGGGTGGAATGGGGAGAGAGGGGATTCTAGACAGGAGAGGCAGAATGAGAGAGAGGAAGGAACCACCAGAGTAACAAAGGTAAATGCTAATCTCAGTAACTGTCCATCGTCTACGAAGCGAGAGGAAAGGGAAACGAGTAATAACATAAACATGGCGAGCCCCCCCCCCCCCGTCGTGTGAGGTGGGAGTGAGGAAGGGGGAGGGAAGGGGGGAAAGGAGGAGAGGAGGAGGGAAGAAGGGGGGAAAGGAGGAGAGGAGGGAGGAGGGGAGGGAGGAAGGAGGCAGGAAGGGGAGGAAGGGGAGTAAGGGAGAGGAAGGAGGAGGGAGGCAGGGGAGGGAAGGAGGGGAGAGAAAGGGGGAGGGAAAGGAGGGAGGAGGTAGGGAGATAGGAGGAAGGGGAGGGGAAGGAGAGGAAGGGAGAGGGAAGGAGGGAGGAGGGAGAAAGAAAGGGAGGGAGACGGAGGAGGGGGAAGGGAGGAATGAGGAGGGAAGGAATGAGGAGGGAAGAAAGAAGGGGAGGGTAAGAAAGGAAGACGGGGAAGAGGGAGAAGAAGGGAGGAAAGAAGGGGGAAAGGGAGAAGGAAGACGGAGGAAGGAGGAGGGAGGAAAGAGAGGGGGAGGGGAGAAGGGCGAGAGAGGGAGGAGGGAGGGAGAAGAAGGAAAGAGGGGGAGGAAAGAAGGGGGAGGAGGGGAACACCAGAGCACAAAAGCAATCAGACGCCCGGAATGAACTCGTTCTGCCGCAGTGAGAGGCAGAGAGAGAGAGAGAGAAGAGACGAGAGAGAGGAGACGAGGGGGAAGCGAGCAGGAGAGAGGGGGGAGCGCGAGGAGGAGAGAGGGAGAGGAGAGCGAGAGAGGAGAGAGAGAGGAGAGACCGGAGGGAGAAAGAGAGAGAGAGAAGAGGAGAGGAGGAGGGAGGAGAGACGAGACGAGAGAGGAGAGAGAGAAGACGAGCAAGAGGAGAGAGAGAGAGAGAGACCGAAGAGGAGGAGAGAGAGAGAGCGAGAGAGAGAGGGGGAGGAGAGAGAAGAAAAACGAAAAAGAAGTAAAATAATGTATTAAAAATAATATAACCTCCAAGTGAAACAAATTATCCGTCTTCTGAGTAGAGGACAGACGGGGGGGGGGGGAGGGGGGAGGACACCTAAGTAGCCAAAGTAATCAAAACCAGCGAAATAAGTCCTCATTCGGGAAGAGTTTCGAAAGGGGAGAGAGAGAGAGAGAAAGGGGCGAAAGGATGGGGACGAGGAGAAGGGAAGGGAAGAGAGATGTGGGCGGAGGAGAGGAAGAGGAAGGCGGGGGGAGCGGGGGCGTCATAAACAAAGTCATTCCGAAAGTCGCCGAGAGAAGGAAGAGAGAGATAGGTGATAGAAGAAGAATAGAAAGGGGAGAGAAAGAATAGAAGGGGAGAAAGATAGGGAGAAACGGAGAAGAGAGAGAGAAGAGAAGAGAGAGGAGAGAGGAGAGAGGAGAAGAAAGAAAAAAGAGAGAGAGGCGAGAGAGAAAGAGAGAGAGAGAAGAGAGAGAGAGAGAAGAGGAAGAGAGAGAGAGAGAAAGAGATAGAAAGAGAAAGAGAGAAAGAGAGAAGAAAGAGAGGAAAGAGAGAGAAGAGAGAGAGAGACAGAGAAAGAGAGAGAGAGAAAGATGAAGATTAGACAGTAGACAGAGAGCGAGAGACTGGCCCAACGAGGCGTGAAAAACCCCCCCCCCTCATCCTTCTGCCGCAGCCACCTCGACGGCGTCACAACGTCATACTCACATCTTATACTCTAACATTATATATATATATAATATATATATAATACTTACTATATAATATATATATAATATCGTATATATTATATCTTATACATTAAACATAATATCTTATACATTATATATATATCGTTATACTTCTTATATATATTTCTTATACTTTATACTATATATATATATATATATATATAATTATATATATATATATATATATCTGTATACATATATATATATATATAATATATATTATATATATATAATATATTTATCACATTATAATATACTATTCTTATACTTAATATATACTATATATACTTTACTTCTATAAAATGATGACTTTATATATATATATATATATATATATATATATTATATGATATTCTCTACTTACTATATATATAAATATATACNTTCAGCTGATATCGCCAAAGCAGATGATTTAAATCTTCGGTGATCGCGGTGCCTCTGGAAGGATCGGGGGGAAGCTGCCTATACGATTACTGTTGCCCCGGGCTTGTTATGCGATACTGCACAACCTGGATCTTGGAACTCGGACTAGCCAGTCGATTGGCCACTACCCTGATTTTTCAGTGGCGGCCATAGAGAAAGAGCGAGTGCAATTGTATTAGAGAGCGAGGAAGAGATAGATAGGATAAAGAGAAAACCAGAGCAGGTCAGAGAAGTATTTGGAAGGGTGGACCATGCTATGGTGAGTTACGTGGGAAGAAAAGAGGCTGTGGGCAGAATAATCACTGATAAACCTGAAACCTGGAGTATGTTAATATTTTGTGATTTGTGCCATAATATTTAAGACTTAAGTGTTATGCCTGATTAAGATTATTGGGTTTACTTTTCAGTTTTTTTATTATTATTATTATTATTATTATTATTATTACAGATCTTCATTAACTGCCATTAATGTTAATTAAACCTAATTATCGCGATTGGCATAGCATACATATAAATCCACTACAACTTTGTTCATTTATTGTGTTCACACAGATATTGCTACACAACCGCTATGTGACCAAAGAGTCAATTATTAGTCCTATCTTAACTATTTGCCATTTTCCCACAAATTCAAGGAATGGGGAAATATACTAAATCACAGGGGCCCAGTAATCGACTCATTGGTGGTTGGTCACTTTTAGAGCGATCTGTGTACAACGAAATCCACTAAAAACTGCAGTGGATAGTACATTAATACGTGATAAAGCATCATTAGCGTCACTAATATCATTCCTCCTGTAAATACTGCAGCTGTTACTCCAAGAACAGACACTTTTGCTGTTACCACCATCACTTGCTGGGCGATCTTAGTATGCTGAATGTATACTGCCATAGTTGTATATACAATTTTCGTTATCGATAGCTGATAAAACATATTAATACACCAATTCACGTTTTATTTATTCTCTACATTAAAACGCAAACTGATAATACACTGCGGACAAGATTTTGCATTTTGTTCTGCATCTTTTTTTTTCAAAAGATGTAAACCAGGAATACAGTTCTTTTTATTCTATTTTTTTACTTTTCTGCCTTTTTATGTTTGTTTCCATTTTTTCTTCCCCTTTAAGTAATATAAACGTAAGAGGCGTAATTCTCAGTAAGCCAACGTAGTTGCATCACCCCATGTTGCAACACAAGACTAACATAGATTTTCTATAACAAATATGTTAACTATTATTATTTTCCTTTGTCTGATATCACACACTCGATATTTTGAATGGAATAACTTGAACCATAGTTTTGTAGCGATCTATTTTGATTCCATTGTTAAGATAACTGATTACAGAGGCGTCAATTTAAATTCTTTTTATGTATCGGTAAAGACAGATATGCAGTACATGTATTATGTTCAGAGATCTGGTTAGGAAAAGCCACTTCCTTTAGAGGAAATGAAAAGAATCCAGCTATTTGGTCACAAAAGCAACACCAAATCGAAAAAGTAATTGTACCATATACATATGATGAAAATCTTTTGTGTTGATCAGATACCTGCTCACGAACACGACCAGGGATACAAAAGAAAAATATCCGGAATTCCACAGAAGATGAAGAAATAATATATAAGGTATTCCACTTTATATTGACCCATAGTCTAACAGTAATAATGATACAAAGAAACTTTCGAGTTGTTGAGGTATAAACATGGAAGTTTTCGTCGACGTTACATAAATGATCCTTCTCGCGAACAGGTGAATGAATACACTACTCTCCAACTTACAAGGTATGAGAAGGTCCTTTTCTTTTCATTAGGAATATGTATCGAACGGTGTTGAAGATTATTAAATATGAATACAATCTTTTTCCCAGTATAGTTGTGGCGGAACATATCCAATCTGGGAAATGTTCATATTCGTTCCTTGCTCATAAGGAAGCTATGGTTCGGAAAATATATATATTTTTTTTTAAGTGAAATTCCTTTGCAAACGCCGGTGTCAGACTCAGCTGGGTGGGCTTGGTCGGTTGTATCCCCGCTACCCTTACTTACGCTTGGGGTCCCTTCCCTTCTACCCTCCCCCCCCCCACCCCGTATTTGCACGGGCCCTCGTCTCCCTCCCCCACTACCTGCCAGTGGGCCTTAGGTGCCTCCCCCCCCCCCTTCCGTCCCTCCCTGCCACCGTCCCTTTCCTCCTCTCTTTCCTTAACTCTTCTTCCCCATACCCCACTACCACTCTTCCCTCCTGTACCCATCCTCCTAATGTCACCCACATGCAGAAGGAACAGTATATTATTATTCTATTTTTATTAGTTTTATAGTTTATTTATTATTAATATTATTATTTTTTTATTACTTTTGTGTGGGTACGTGCATGTGCGCTCGGCAGATAGGGACACTAAAATGTAGGTTTTTTAATTTGTCCATTCAATGTATGCTACGGTTTCGTAAGTGACTTGATACTTATTTCTTTCCGTCTGGTGTAACATTTTAAGGAATCGCTCAAATTAAAGTGTTGAAGACAAAATAAAGGACAAAAATACGGAAGATAATTGTAATAGATGCAGTTAAGTACAAATAAAATACCAATAGTATAGCCAGGAAGAGTTCTCTGTACCTAATAACAACTCCAACCGTCGGGAAGGGGGTGTATGGGTGTGTGAGATCCCCCTGAAAAACTTTCTGTCGGTAAATGAAATTAAGACATAGAAGAATAATCTCCAATTAATAATCTCTTTCGTCGGCAAACTTAAAACGTTACACCAGCCACTTCCCTTCTACGCCTTTCGCAACGGCCCTGACTGGAACTGGCGGTTACCAGTAACACTTTATTTATATTATTTAATCGGCATTATGAAAGCTAGCACAGGAATCGAGCCAGTGTAATTCAGACTATAAGCAAAGATAAACCTATAACATTCATAGAATGCCTTATTTTGTTACCCTCTAAACACTCGCTTTCACGGCGTCCATCGTTTGAAATAAAAGAAAATTAACGTCTACACTTCTATTTGCAAATATTTCACTTTTGCATGCTATTATCATTATTATTCTCATCATCATCACCAGCACCACGACCACCATCATTGTTACTTGTATCATATTCATGTATGTTATTATTATTATATTCAAAAATGATGTATTTATCAATGTTGTCATTGTCATCATCATTACCACAACTATTTCTATACTACTACTTTACCGTTATCATCATTATTTTTACCATTATCATTATGATTTTGATGGTCTAAGGTACCAACGTCAAACTCACAAGACTTTGAGGGCCAATTTTCATTCCATATACCATCTTGCGTACATAACTGGTTTCGCAGTGTTGGTTGATTAAAAATTGTTTGATATGCCTATATGTCGTTATTTTAAGCCTTATAACTGAGAGGTAGACTAGTGTGCTAATAACAAAGTTGCATTGCTTTTTCATAAAGATACAGTTGCATGCTGCATATATTTTGTCATAGTTGTCTTCGTTGTAAAGTTTCAATATATGTCATTACCAGTAGCAGAAATTAAGGTTATTTATAAAGTTTCAGTTATACGTTACTTTAAGCCATAATCATCATTTTTTACAGACAAATGATTATTATTCTTACCCCTGGCGGCAATAAGTCTGACAATGTGGAACTACTTAAAAGTATATATATATATAATAATAAATGCATTTTGAAACGAGGGATAACAAGATTACTGTTGAGAATAGTTGAGTGTGTGTCTGCATAGTATAGATTTGTAGGTTGTGTGTGTTGTATTGATGTGTTTTATGTGGTGCGTGTTGACGTGTTTTCACGGTCTTTCATGTATCACGGGTAGTCGTTGCGTTGTTCCTTGCGGTGGATATAGCGTGTGTGATTGTTGTGTTGTATTGTGATGCTTGTGCTTGTCGGTTGTAGATAGATAGTCGGTGTGTTTTACGTCGTAGGTATAGCCTAGTTGTTTTTATAATCTATTATATAGTATAGCAATATTTTTTAATGTTATAAATTTTATTATATTATATAGAAATTATTAACATATGGTGATATATTTATCAATAATAGTAGGGAAAACATATTATAGTTGACATTTATAGATAGGGTAATTATAGCTTAATTAATATATGAATTAACGTTTACGGCAATTTCATTATCATATATATTGTAATTAATAGCACTCAATTAAATTGTAGTGACTTCATCTACAATATGACTACGATTTAAATATTATCGATATTAATAACAATATGCTATAATCATATAACGAGTAACTAATTTAAGTATAATCACTACATAATCACATTATAAATATTGTAGGAAATATAATATCTAAGCATATATATACCGAGGAGATTATAATAGATAGATGATGGTAAAATATATGAATTATTATGATATATATAATATACATGTAGATGGTGTTAGAAATTATACATTATAATTAATAATATAGGATATATACTCACTAATATAACAAAAATGTTTATTATTGATAACTATAATATGCCACAATAATCATATTGACTATTAATTATAAATGGTTACCTATTATAGCCTATAGTTAATATATTAATGGGATATATCCTATATATTTATGATCATTTAGTTAAATAGATCTTTATGAGTAATGTATATAATTAAATTATATAAAATATATGATCTCAATATTCATTTAATGAGTTTAGACATTTGCCAATAAAAATAACCTATTGAGTGATACAATATATATTACTTATTATACTAGTTATTATAAGTATTATTTCAGAGAGATCATATGAAATTCGTAGTAAGGAAGAGAGGATAAGAAAAGACATTATACTAATAGTATTATAGACAAATAAGTATATATAGTAATAGTAAGTAGTTATTATAGTTCTTGAAGTCACCTATAAGCTTTAGGTAGAGCTCACATTATTAATAAATTATGGATTAAGTGTAATGGGTAATACTTGTTTGTATTATTGCAGCGATGCATGTCACTGTATTCTGCACTTATATTAATACAATACAATATTACATACATACTATCATATATATATAATTATTATATATATATTATTTATAATTAATATTATTAATATTATATATATTATTATATATCATATTATATTAATATACTATATTAATATATTATAATATATCAGGAAGAAGAAACCACAAACACCACATACGTGTCTCTTTGTTAGTATAGTTAAGCTGCTATGTGATTGTGTCTAGATGTTTGTGTGTTGGAGTTAGCGTGTGTCTGTGTGATGATGTCTGATTTAGTCGTGCATTGCTATTGCGCTCACTAGTGTGTGGCTTGATGATTGTGTGTGTGTGTGCTGAAAATATACACTAGTATTATCTTGATTTACTTAGTGCTCAGGAGGTACAGCTAAAACGACGGTTACGATGAAATAATCGTCAGCCTATGGTTCTTTTCTGAAATGGAGTGTTTAAGACAGACCAGATCGGCTCAGAAAACAGGCGTGTTGTTAGTGATAGGTTTATGGATTGGCACAGATATAAAAGTTGTCTCACGGGATAACTCATTGTCCATTTACAACTATGAGTGATATGATTGATGGTGATTTATATGGATAATGTTGGTATGTGTTGATTGTCATTAGAATCGTAATAGATGAGTGTCAACTAATTGTTAAGTTATGGAGAGGTGTTTATACATTATGATGTATTTTTATATGTACAAGTAGGCTAGTTGTAATATTTGGGTAATGGACATTGTTTTAAGGTGTGATTGTGGAGTGATATGGAGACATTTTGTCTGTACTCAGATGTGGACATTCTTAGAGGAATGATAAGATGATAGTTTTAGCTACTTCAGTTGCAGGCTCTGTTCACTGTAGGGTGGTTACATTGTGTGTCTTCATTTTTGATCGTTTCGCAGACTTATCGTCAGGCTTGGCGGGCGCGCTCGAGTGAGATTAAGTGAGGATTCCCAGAACTTACTTGGAGGCTTAACGCTCATAGTTACAAGACTAGGACAAGTAAAGTTGAATGGGCTGGGCTGGGCAGAAATACTCGACATTCGAGCTAATACAGACTTATTTTCAGACTTGTGTACTATCTTAACTCTCTGAATTTAATGGATTTATACACTGCTTCTAACTTTCTCACGCTTTCTGTTTTCCTCTTCATTACTGTGCTTTCGCTATAAGTATTTTTCAACTTACTACTTTAATTATATCTGATCTATCATCTCTTAGAGTTATTAGGGGTTAGTGTGTACGCTTACGCTTGATCTTTTGGAAGTTACTTATACTTGATTTTAACTCATTCGTTACTAATGGCGTTTTAGAAATATTGACATATTCTTAACTTATAGTTATTTTACTACTTCACTTTTAGCTCTGGCATCAGATACGTAATAGCTGTTGTGTGATATGACTTACAGGCTTCATACCTTTTACTATGTTCATATCTTCTAACAGATTATAGTACTGCTTGCGTACATAGTTTTTTCAAACAAAGAAAGAACTGTTTATAGGGTGTTCACATACTTGAACTATCACATACTTCTACTTTTTTACTACTGGGTGGTAATTATCTCAATACTTTATAATCTCGTATTTTACACTCACTTGATATGAGTATATACTAGAGTACTATTCTATATCTCTTGCTATCTCTATTCTAACTTACTACTTGAAATAACTTATTTCAGATCATACTTTTATGACAAAAGTTGTTAACATTATAACTCTTATATACTTCTACCTTACTGACTTTCTCAATTCAATACTTTCATTAACTATCGTTTAAGACGGTAATAGGGACTAAAGCCAGAACTCACTAGGGATCGTGGACCGTGTTCATCTCTACACATGTAGATAGACTTATTAATTACTAGATATACTCTAAATAAACACCGCAGTGTATCTTAGGTGATAGTTGCACGCTTTTACACATAATTTAGAAAAAGATCGGTCTCAAAAATCTCTTTAATACTCAGATGATGGACACTATCCCAATTGTGGGAGTTCCAAGTTTTTTTTACCCTTCCCATTCGTTTAAGCCTAGGGAATATACACAGTGATATTTAAAACTACACTGAATTTATAAATGATTAATATAGTATACCAGGATACTCACACGTTTGATAAGTGATAGGTTGTAGCTTCACTAGAAATACGGATATCACTTAGCTTAGTAAGAGAGGAAATGACACTTTCATTTATCGGGTCGCCTCACAACTGACTCAACAATTATTCTATACGAGACTGCAATAACTCGCTGGCTCGCAGTCTATACATGGGGCCATATCAGACGGGTAAAGATTTGAGGATAGTTGGTTGCTGAAAAATCTGTTGCATGCTTCTGTTATGCGGAGAAAGACGCATAAGCGGGGCCCGCGAATCAATGGGGACTGCGTTCGTGCCCCAGTGTCCAGGTGATCCGGGAGCGTCACTTGGGATATGGTGTGTGGGACAGTTGAGTTCTGCGGTTTACATATTACAGATGTGAAATAGATATAGATAAATAATGTGGGACAGTTATAGTGTAAGTGATTGTGAAGAAACCACTCTCATCTTAAAGAGGCCAGAAAAATAGATTATTATGAACGCGCCGGAGACTAAGTTTTTTGTGATTGAATAATAAAAACAACACACTCTTTCTAGATGTACAATAGAAAACGTACCGATCGTCGCTATTCTATTCGAGAGAGTAAAATTAAAGAGAATAAAATTGTCGGGATGTCTTGAAGGTTTCGGATTGAAAGGAGATAATAGAGACTACCTGTGCAAAGATATACTAATCGAACAAATATCAGACTTTATGTTAGTGAGTCACATTATACCATGAGTCAATATAGTGGATACTAGTTTTAAGTAGAAGCATAAATTTTGTAATATTGAAGTTATTTTTATTTAGCTTTGTTTACTCTTCAATCTTAATGCTTTGCTCCTACATTACAAATATTATAACCGCGATAACAGACTTTCAACTACAACCTATTTGATAAATCGTCGGAAATTATAGAAATTGAAATAAATAAAATTTGACAAATTTCGTATTTGCAGTAATAACTACGTAACTTTCAGAAATGATTAATCGATCATGAAAGACCACACACCATAGCTCCTCTTTCTTCAGTACACTAGCGTGAGACGCCAATACACTGCCCTATCTTCTATGGTTTGGGATAACAATGTCTTGTCCGAAACCCTCATAATGGTGAAATGGATTGTTCCAATAGGACGTGTAAACATATAGACAGTAGAGATACGACATGGAGATACCACTTTACCTTCAGAGAGCGGACATAAGGCGCGTGGACTAACAGAAATCTTTAAAATAGGCATATATTATAGTTCATATGTTCCTCTATCACGGCTAGCACTCAAAAGATGAAGTGTAATTTTGCGGAGAGTAATGGTGATAGTCTTCTCTTATGCGAATATTCACTTGGTGCAACAACCAGCTCTAGGTGTATATGGATTCAACTGGATGGGATATCTGACGTGGATTTGGGGTGTCTAATGCCATCATGAACAAAAATCACATGATAGTATCCTGACTGCCTCCGCTTACGCCATCAATCTTCGTCTTCAGAGAACCGCTCTGCACCTTCCCTCTACTATTCGCTACCTCCTGGCCTCTGTCTGCTGGCTTTGAGGTCGCCGACTCGCACTCTACTCTTCTTCTCCTTTTACCCTTTACCTCTCCATTCACAGAAACCTGACACTGTTCTCCCCCTCCCCCTCCCCTCCCCCTCCCGTCTTGTTCCGTGTACACCCGCATACAAAGAGACACAGTATATTATCATTTGAATTTTTGTCTCGCCGCGGCCTTTTTTTTCTCTCTTTTTTCTGGCAGATAGTGAAATGTTGAAAGATTTAGGCATTTTCTGTCAATACAGGGCTTGCTATTGTTTTATAGTGACAATTGTTCTCGTATTTTGGTTTCTCTTATAGCATTCGAAAGCGAAGTTTTGAGGATAAATAAATAACAAAAAATTATATAATGACGGAATAGAGTTATACAATATGTACATTAAGTCACAATACACACACACACACGCACACACACACACACACACACACACACACACACACACACACACACACCACACACACACACACACACACACACACACACAACACACACAACACATATATAAATCTAAAATATATACACATACATAACACAAACCTTAATATATTATATAATTATATATATATTTATATATATATAGAGATATATAGATATATATATATATATAACAGAGAGAGATAGAGAGAGATGAGAGATGAGAGACAGAGAGAGAGAGATGTACATATATATATATATATATATATATATATATATATATATATATATATATATTATGTATATATATATACATATATATAATATATATATATATATATATATATTATATATATATATATATTATATATACATATATATATACATATATATTATAATATATTTAATATATATACATATATATACATACATATATATATATACATATATACATATATATATACAATATATATTATATATATAATATATATTATATATATATATATAATATAAATATATATATATATATATATATATATTTAATGCTTGTGTGTGATGGTTTTTGTATGTTATGTATATATGCGTACAATTACACACATATATATCTAAGTATTTATGTGTAAATGTATGAGCGTGTAATAGAAGCGCATTAGATATATTTACTCAAGTGAGATGAAACGAACGAAGAAAAAGATTGTCAAAGGGACGTCTATAAAATATATATACAGCGGAGGTTTTCTTACTAAAGAGATAAGAAGGAATGACCAACAATTTGTTTGGGAAGTCACACCTTTACAAAACACGAAATTTAGTGTTGCAATTACCCTGACACGAAAGACTCTAATCCGCAAAATATCTTTCCCGTTGGCAGAGCAAAACTATTTTGGGCACATTAAAACCGCTAACTGCACAGATCTAAGGAGGATCCAAATTGGACATACCTATCTGCTATCAACTTTGTAGTGATAAGCGCGTTTCTCTGTAAGCTACAAGTCGGTAATTATTAGCAAATTACCCATTTGGAGTACTTTCAGGCTAGGTGGGGTGAGATGTGACATATTCTAATCATAAAATCATGAGCGCAATTGTACCAATCAATAATGTCCGTGGAACGCAAAGATAGGAATAGACACGAATGAAGGATATAGAATATTTTTTTCCTACACTTACTCAAATGTATTTTGCATTATGTATTTTGGTGTTGGCGAGCAGTAACAGTTAAATCTATTTGCCGATTTCTGCCTCAAGTTCATAGTGTATATTGATTTGATATTGTGAAAATCGTGAATTGCAGAGGAGTCTGAAAAGCCAAAAACATGCTGAGGAAACAGAAGAGACAGAAGGGAATGAAGGGTCAATTAGACAATAGAAAAATGTTAACGAGTTATAGATGAACACACAAAAGCCGTTAATAAAAGTACCATATTATGTAAATGGGAAGGGATGTAGAGAGAGAGAGAGAGAGAGAGAGAGAGAGAGAGTGTGTGTGTGTGTTGTGTGT
>NW_020870407.1:65395-75395 GCF_003789085.1 Penaeus vannamei | reverse complement strand
GGTGGCAGACGTGTTATTTGTCTGCCGCTTCCTCACGCCCGATGCCAGTGTACGAGGCGAAGGCAAGGGAGATTAAATTTCTGTTGTGGTGAGAGATGGCATCTTTAGTGTTGAAGGTGCGTGATTATGATGCTTTCAATATGGCGGAAAGTCGGGAGAAAAATTGCGGCGATAATAAGGAAGATGGGTATGTAAATGCATATCAGAAATGAAGTATGTCTATGAAAACTGAGAATGATAAATTCTTCGAACAAATTAAAGGAGAAAAATATATTAACAAAATAAACCGAGATCATTTACAAAGGGCAGCTTTATATCATACTAGTTAATCATTGTACAGTCTTTGATTATTTCATTTGTTTATTTGTTTTTCTTTTCCTACTTATCTTTAACTAATTACCCTTTTAGAATTCGTGTTTTCTTTATTTATGCTTATATTACCCCTTGATTTATCTGTTTATGATTTAATGTTTATTTCAGTATGAAGAAGGCTGAGGGAGACTTGTTTGCGACCATGACACTAATTGCCACACGCAGGGCGGACATTAATTACTTGTTGGTCATTCATTTACACCGACCTGTATCAGTCTCTTTAATTTACAGACCAAAACCCTGTTGATTAGCTATCTCTGCTGCTCATGCCTCGGGGGAAATCGTGTAATATTTGTATGACTCAACGGAAACTTCTCTAATTATTTCATTTCCAAATACTCTCATCTACCTTAACCCATATATATGAAAAAGGCTGGTTTAGTACTGTATATCTGTTTGATGTTTGTTGTTTTTTTTTCGGCCGAATTCAAGCCAGAGGTAGATACACATTTTAAGTGGGAATAGACGGACACATGCTCGAACTGTATAACGAATTTTGCAAATATGCATTTTATTGAAATTGCTGTTTCCTCTACATGCTTCATCTTGTATTGGATTTTATTCGATTTATCAATAAACTTTTGGATGAGAAAAAACACCATCGTTAGTTTCGGTACAAAAAATAGTCTTACAGAATATAAAAAATATTCAGTAGTCACGCTTGCAACAACGGAGGGTATTACTATATGTTGTGTGTAGAAAAAATAGAATATATATATAAATATATATATATATATATATATATATATATATATATATAATATATATATAATATATATATATATATATACATATATACATGTCTTACTAAAAGTTTAAAAAACAGATTTTTAAAATGACCTGAACAAAATGGAAACATATGTTAATGTTTTTCCTTTTTACTTATCTTTAAGAAATATGGAAGGGAAATTTTTTTTGGTAGCTGCAGGAAATGAAAGTTTTCGGTGTTTAGTCTGATCAATATTGCGTTTTCTCGGCACAGTGTTGAAGACGGAACGAAATGTAAACTACACACACACAACACACACACACACAACTATATATGTATGTATGTGTTTGTGTGTATGTGTGTGAGTGAGTGTGCGTGTGTGTGTGTGTGTGTGTGTGTGTGTGTGTGTGTGGTGTGTGTGTGGTGTGTGTGTGTGTGTGTTGTGTGTGTGTGTGTGTGTGTGTGTGTATTATACGGTATATATGTTTCCTTATAACTCCCGTCACAAAACCTATCCGTCGTGAAGCATCGGAAATCATCTCTGTGATTTCCTAGTCATGGGAGGTTAGGGGCTTCCTGTAACAGCTCTCGGGCGCTCTCTGTGAATAATAAGGCGAAGGTACACATCCCGGCGAACTATGAATAGGTGTTGAATTTCAAGGTGCGTGACTCTCTTCGTTTTGGAGTACAAAGTTGAACAATGCCGTGGGTGTTGTGTGTGTTTGGGCCTCTCTCTCCTCGTGCNGTGCTAAATCTCTCTGGCAGGTCCTCGGTGGAGAATTTGTCCCTTTCGCCTAGCCTCTCCTCTGGACCACTCTCCACTTTGTGTCTGAGGTATGTAACATGCAACTCTTCGTGGTCAAATTGTATACGGTAGGTAGGTATGGTGGTCGCTGTCCATCGAAGTATGACGCATATGTACTACTGTAGTTACTTTGTGCGCGGTGGATCTACTCCAGGACCTCTTCCGGTTTGGCGTGGGTGTCAGTATTCTGTTATCTTGGCAATATTCTTCTCTCTATGTGCTGGACTTAAGAATATTTCTATCGTCTTCCTACTTTCTGTCTTACTGGATCTATGACTCCTTGCTTGTCTAGGAAAATCCAGCGTAGCGTTTTAGGCTCATTTTATCAATGCTTGGACGTCTTTTCTTTGTTTCCATGTCTTCAATCGGCTTTTCTCTGGTCATTCTTCTATCTTATGGTTTTCTTTTGTGCTTCTTATATTCTCCTGTTTGTTGATTTAATGATTGTTGTATATACTGATGTGTGAATTTTTTTTCCGTTTTCAAGGCGTTCAGTTGCTGCTACCTGCAGAAAAGGTGAGTGTATCTTGGTGATTTTTTCTTATAATATTCTGAAATCGTCTAATAAAGCAGACTGTTTTAAATAATTACTGTTTTGTTTATAGTATGAGGAATCATAAGCATAATAATGGTTAGGGCATGGTTAAATAGCAGTTAGAGGGGGAGGGAGTAAGAGGTGACACGTAATGTCGGTGGAAAGGTGGGAGAGGTTCTCCTTTCCTCACTTTTCTCCCTATCCTTATCTCCTTCATCCTTCTCATTCCTCCACTCTCCTTCTCCCTTTTCCCTTCCTCCCTTCTTTGTTTTCACTAACAAAACGTTTTTAGTCTCTTTCGTTAAGATTCTTTTTTTGTGTGAATCGTTTTGATGTCTTGAATTAATCGCTATTTGTCATCATTACATTTTCTTCGTCCATTCTTCTCTTATCTTACTGATAACGTTCTTTCACGTATTCTCACTGCTTCTGCAACGATGTGAACAGACACATACACATGCAGTCATTTAAAATGTATGAAACAATAACTTCAACACATTTTTTTATCAGTTCACGTGAATGACAAGAAAACATATTGAAGATAAATATGAATAAAGAAGAAAAAATAATGGGAAATAGAAATACGGGCAATTTGTATCTTTCGGTATTTTTCTTCAAGTAAACAAAACAGGTTTATTGACCAGCATTCACATAATGTATTTTCTTGATGTATCTGCATTGCTTTTATTGTACCTGCATTGGACAGCCATGTTTATATAGCCTTACTGATGCTTTTTTTTCTCACAGCAAAATCATGTATCATTTCCCTATATATATATAGCCTTGTTGGTGAGTTTTCTTATGAATGTGTAATACAGTTTAGCTTTTCAGTATCTCTGATAATAGAATTGTTTGTATTTTAATATAGAGTCTGTTCTGATTAATTTATTATTTCATACACTGCAGCGAATAAAAAAAGTTACTTTTTATATTATATTTGTGTGCATACGAAATATGAAATGGCTTGCAGTTATAATTGAATTATTGTTTATATGTGTGAAGTTCAGTTAAATGACCTTCATTATTCAACCAGAAAGGATTAGTCAATGCACGTCAAGTGAATTAGAAAATTACTAGAAAATAATAGTGCGTTCCACTTGCAGTATTCACACTGAAGACCAAAAAAAAAAAAAAAAAAGAAAGAAAAAAAATCTTTACGTACATATTTATACAATATACATACATACATACATACATACATACACACACACACACATATATTATATATATATATATATATATATATATATATATATAGTATACTATATATATATATATATATATATATATATATATATATTATATATATATATATATATATAATATATATATATACATATACATGCATACATACATACATACATACATATATATATATATATATATAATATATATACACACACACACACACACACACACACACACACACACACACACACACACACACACACACACACACACACACACACACACACACACACACACACACACACACACACTACTATATATATATATATATATATATATAATATATATATATATATATATATAGTATATATGTATATATATATACTGTATAATATATATATATATATAATATATTATATATATATATATAATATATATATATATATATATATATATATATATGATATATATATATACATATATATATATATATATATATATATATATATATAATATATATATATATATATATATATATATATATAATATAAAGAATATAGAAGATTATTAAATCCCCTATCGGTTCCTATTCTATCCCCTTTCCTATATTTCTCTTCTCATATGTATACCGACTGGAATATGCCAAAGGTAGGTACGTTAGCAGCCAGGGAATATATCATTCATACTATGAGGGGAAGTACTGTGAACCAGCGTGGTTTTCCTTCTCTTATTACCCACCTTTTCCTCTTTCCCTTGTTTTCTGTGTCTCCTCTTCTTTCCCTTTTTCTCTCTCTCCTCTTTCGTCTCCCTTGTTTTCTCTGTCTCCACTTCCTCTATTCTTCTTGTTTATGTTTTTTTTCCTTTCTCCCATTATGTCGTTCTCTCCTACTCTTTCTTTGTTATCCTTTTCACCTTCTCCCCTTCTCGTTCTTCCTTTCTTAATTACTCTCTTCTCCCTCTTTGTCCTTTTTCTCGGATCTTCTTTCCTCTCTCTCTCTCTCTCCTTCCTCTTTCCTTCTCTCCCTCAACCTTCACTCTACCATGCTTCACCCTTTTTTATCAACCTTTCCCTTTCCCCCTCCTCTTTCCATCCTCCCCTGCCCCCTTCCTCCCATACTTCCTCTCCTTTCCCTCTCCTCTCCCCATCCTTCTCCCCCTCCCTCCTCCTCTTCCCTTTCCTCTCCTCCCCCTCCCTCCTTCCCTTCCCTCCTTCGTCCCTCCCCCTCCCTCCTCTCCTCTTCCTTCTCCTTCCTTCCTTCCTCCTCCCTCTTCCTCCATCCTCCTCCCTCCTCTCTCCTTCTTCCTCCCCTCTCCCACCTCCCTCCTCTCTCCTTCCCCCTCCCTCCTCCTCCTCCTCCTCCCCTCCTTCCCCTTAACCCTTCCTCTCCTTCCCTCCCCCCTCCTCCCCCTCCCTCCTTCCTCCTCTCTCCTCCCTCCTCCCTCCTTCCTCTCGCCTTCCTGAGTGTCTGAGTGCTCTTGGTGATCCTCTCTCCTCCTGTTTCCGGTACAGAGGAAAGGGGAAAGGAGGAGAGAAGAGAAGGAAATGAGGAAGAGGGGAAAAGGTGGAGAAGAAAAAGATAGGGGACAAGAGAAAGAAGAGAAAGAGAGGGGACAGGAGAAAGAAGAGAAAGAGAGGAGGTGGAAGGAAGAAGAGAAAGAGAGGGGACAGGAGAAAGAAGAGAAAGAGAGGAGGTGGAAGGAAGAAGAAAGAGGGGGATATTAGATGGAAAGGAGGGAGGAGGAAGGGAGGGGAGGGCTTGATAAAGAGCGGAGTAGAATGGAGGTAGAAGGAGAGAAGGGGAGAAGGAAGGAGGGGAGATAGAGAGAAAGAAGAGAAAGACGGAAGAAGAGGCAAAGAGAGAGAGGAATATGAGGAAGGAGAATAGTAAGAAGATAGGGAGAAGGGTAGATAAAAGAGGGAAGAGAAGAGACGAAATAAAGGGGAAAGGTTAGAAAAGAGGAAGAATGTCAGACTAAAGAGAAGAGGAGAGATAGAAAGGAAAATGAAGAGGAGAATGACGGGAAGGAGAGAGGAGGAAAAAAAAAACTAACGAAGAAAAGGAAAGAAGTTAATATTGGAAGGAGAACGAGGCAAAGGGGAGAAGGGAAGAAGATAGGAAGAGGAAAGAGAGAGGAGGGAAAAGAAAGGAAGATAGGAGGTAGAGAGAAGATGAGAAAAGAGGGATATAAAGCAGAGGAGAGAGAGAGGGAGATGAAGCAGAGAAGAGATAGAAGGAGACGGAAAAATTGAAAATGAGAAGGAGAGAGAGAAAAGATGAAGAAAAAGAGAAGAAAGGGATATAGAATAGAAAGGAGATAAAAAAGAGGATAGGGAATGGAAGCAAAGAAGATGGAAGGGAAAGAAGAAGGAGAGGATAGAGGAAGAAGAAGAAGAAGGGATAGGAGAGAGAGAGAGGATAGATAGAAGAGGGAGAAGGAGACCAAAGAGAAAAGAAAGAGAGAAAGACCAGGAGAGAAAAAAAGAGATAGAAAGACGAAGAAAATGAACACAAAGAAGGTAAATAACACAAGACAAGAAAAAAAGGAGACAAACCTAAGAAAACGAAGAAGAAGAAGAAGAAAAGAAAAGAAAGACAGAAGGAGGGAAAAAAAACAAAGCAGAAAAAAAAGAAATCCCTCACCATAAAAAAAAGGTATTATTTCTCAACATATTAGCATATTCGGAATGTTTGTTCACCGGAAATACAAACAGCCAATGGAACCTTCTAAGAAAAAGATTAGATTTCAAAGCTTCAGAGACTTGTCATTCATGCCTCTCCTATTTTCTGGGTTAAATGACAAAAGGATAAGAGAGCGCAGGGGCAATAAGGAATGAACAAGGGAATGGGAAGAGGGGAGAAGAAGAGGGGAAGAGGAGTGGAAGTTGATAATAAGGTGACAAGAGAGAGGGAAGATTAGCAGGGATCAATAAAGCGTAAGAGGGAGGGATGGAATGGGAGATAGATAGGTGAATAAATCATCGAGGAAAGAGAGGGACGGAGTGAGAGAGAGAGAGAGAGAGAGAGAGAGAGAGAGAGAGAGAGAGAGAGAGAGAGAGAGAGAGAGAGAGAGAGAGAGAGAGAGAGAGAGAGAGAGAGAGAGAGAGAGAGACAGAGAGAGAGAGAAGAGAGAGAGAGAGAGAAGAGGAGAGAGAGAGATAGATAGATAGATAGATAGACAGATAGATGATAGATAGATAGATAGAGAGAGAGAGAGAGAGAGAGAGAGAGAGAGAGAGAGAGAGAGAGAGAGAGAGAGAGAGAGAGAAAGACGGAGCTAAAGCAGACGAAATGGAAGAAGCAACAAGGAAGGAAGGAAAAGGAGAGAGAGAGCGAAAGAAAGAGAAGGAACAGAGAAAGAACAAGAGAAGAAGCAGGCAAGGGAGAAGGAGAAGGAGAGAGAGTGAGAGAAGGAGCAGGCGAGGGAACAGGAGAAGGAGAAGGAGAATGAATAGGAAGAAGGACAAGAGAAGAAGAAGCAGGTAAAGGAGAAGGAAAATGAGAAAGAGAGCGAGAGCAGAAGGAGCAAGAGGAGGGAGAAGAAGAAAGAAAGGGAATAAGAGAGAGCAGGAGGAGTAGAAGGAACAAGAGAAGTAGAAACAGCAGCAAGAGAAGGGGAAGTGGAAAAGGAAGAAGAAGAAAGAACAGGAGACGGGGAAGAAGAAGAAAGAGAAAGAGAGTAGGAGAATAGGAGAAATAGAAGGAGTAGGAGCAACTGCAGAGGAAGAACAGAGAAAAGAAGAGGAGAAATAGGCAGAAAGAACAGAAGACGGAGCAGGGAAGAAGTAGAAAGAGGAGAAGGAGTAGAGGAAAATAGAAAGAACAGGAGACGGAGCAGGGAAGAAGAAGAAAAAAGAAAAGGATAAAGGGAAAAGAAATAAGAGAAAAATGGAAAGAACAGAAGACGAAGCAACTGTAAGAGAAGAAGAAGAGGAAAGGAAGGAGAAGAGGAGAAGCAGAAAGCAGAGGAGCAGGAGAAACTACAGGAGAAGAGAAGAATAAGGAGAATAGTAAAATAGAAAGAACAGAAAGAAAAAGAAAGAATAGGAGACGGAGCACCTGTAAGAGAAGAAGAAGAAAGAGAATGAGGGTGTGGTGAGAGGAGAGAGAGGAGAGAGAAGATAGAGAGAGATAGAGTAAGAGAGAGAGAGAGAGAGAGAGAGAGAGAGAGAGAGAGAGAGAGAGAGAGAGAGAGAGAGAGAGAGAGAGAGAGACGAGAGGAGAGAGAGAGAGAGAGAGAGAGAGAGAGAGAGAGAGAGGGGGGGGGTGCGGCCGCTCAGCCTCCTCCTCAGCTGGACCTCCTCCTTCGGGCGTCGCCGTCGCCTCTCGGGGGGAAAGGGGGGAGGGGGGGGGGTGCGGCCGCCTCAGCCTCCTCCTCAGCTGGACCTCCTCCTTCGGGCGTCGCCATCGCCTCTCGGGGGAAGGGGGTGGAGGGGGGGGGGTGCGTGTTGTGGTTTGTTTGTTTGGGTTTATTTGTGTTTGTTTTTGTTTGGCTTGTTTGTTGTTTGTTTGTTTGGGCTTGTTTTTTGGGGACATTTTGCTTGTTTGGGCGTGTTTGTATTTGTTTGTTTAGGCTTGTCTGCGCTTGTTTTTTTGTGTTTGTTTGTTTGGGCTTGTTTTGTTTGTTGTTTGGGTTTGTTTATTTCTATTTGTTGGGGTTGTTTGTGTTTGATTGTTTGGTCTTGTTTGTTTGGATTTGTTTGTGATTGTTTGTTTGGGCTTGTTTATTTATTTATTTTTTATTTCTGTTTGTTTGGGTTTGTTTATTTTTGTTTGTTTGGGCTTGTTTATTTTTGTTCGTTTGGGCTTTTTTTGGGGGATAGTTTGCTTGTTTGGACGTGTTTGTGTTTGTTTGTTTGGGCTTTTGTTATGTTTTTTGTGTTGTTTGATTGTGTTTGTGTCAGTTTGTATTTGCGTTTGTGTTTGTGTTTCTGTATGTTTCTGTGTGTTTGGGTTTGTTTGCATTTTTTAAAAGAAATCCTCAAAATACTTCGTTAACAACAACAACAAAAAAAATCTTAATATATTTCATGTTAACAAAAAAATCTATTTTCTTAAAAAAGATACATGTTAACAAATAAAATTCACCTTAAAAACTATTTCTGAAGATATTTCATGTTGAAAAAAATCTACTTTCTTAAAAAAGAAAAAGAGAAAAAAAAATCCTCAAAATACTTAATTGCTAACAAATAAAATTCACTTTCTTAAAAAAAAAAAAAAACAATTTCTTAAGATATTTCACGTTAACAAAAAAGATTTACTTTCTTTAAAAAAGATAAGAATTCCTCAAAATACTTCATGTAAAAAAAAAAATCTTTCTTAAAAAAAAATAAATAAAAAAATAAATCCTCAAAATACTTCCTTGTTAACAAATAAAATTTCACTTCAAGATATTTCATGTCAAAAAAATCTCTTTCTTAAAAAAAAGAAAAAAGAAAAAGAAAAAGAATTCCTCAAAATACTTCCTTGTTAACAAATAAAATTTCACTTTCCTAATTAATCTTAATCTTCCTCTTGCCTCCGTCGCTTCTTGTCGCTTACCTGGCGTGACACTCTTTGAGAAACTCATGATAAATAACTCATGAAGATGAATGAGAACCATAAAATAAATCATGATGAATGGAAGGAGAAGTGAATAATGAGGTGCGCTAAATCATCTTTCTTTCGCGTCTTTCTTTAAGGGTGATATTAGTAAAGTTTGGGTTTGCGAAGATGTGCTTTTAATCTTTTTTCTTCTTCTTCTTTTTATTTTTTTGTGTTTTTATGCATTATTGAAATGGTTGAGAGAGAGAGAAAGAGGGAGAGAGAGAGAGAGAGAGAGAAGAGAGAGAGAGAGAGAGAGAGAGAGAGAGGAGAGAGAGAGAGAGAGAGAGAGAGAGAGAGAGAGAAGAGAGAGGGAAAAGAGGGAGAGAGAAGGAGAGAAGAGAGGAGAGAAAGAGAGAGAGAGAGAGAGAGAGAGAGAGAGAGGAGAGAAGAGAGAGAGAGGAGAGAGAGAGAGAGAGAGAAGAGAGAGAGAGAGAGAGAGAGAGAAGACGGAGACAGATAGAAAGACAAAGATAGGTCGCATTAGACAGAAGACAAATGAACAGATGGCAGACAGCAGGCAGGTAGATAGATAGTTAAATAAATTAGATCAATAGATAGATATAGAAAGAAGAGAAGAAGAGAGAGAGAGAGAGAGAGAGAGAGAGAGAGAGGAGAGAGAGAGAGAGAGAGAGAGAGAGAGAGAGAGAGAGAGGAGAGAGAGAGAGAGAGAGAGGAGAGATAGAGAGAGAGAGAGAGAGAGAAAGAGAGGGGAAGAGTGGGAAAAGAGACGGAGCTAAGCAGATCGAATTAGGAAAGCAGAAAAAGAGCAGGAGAAGAACAAAAAGAGAAGAGCGAAAGAAAGGAGA
>NW_020870407.1:52500-60000 GCF_003789085.1 Penaeus vannamei | reverse complement strand
AATTAAGCGTAGGAGAGAGAATACGAGAGAGAAACCGGAAGTCCTTGTCCGGCCGGGAACTGGGACGCGAATATGGCGCCCTCTGCCCTCGGTTGTGCGGGAGGGAAACGGGCGTATAAATATATTTTTTTCTTTTGCTTTGTTTTATTATTGTTGTTGTTTTTTTGTGTTTTGGGGATAGTAATGTTTATTAAAATCATTGCTATTGTTATTATTATTATTATCATTATGCCCTCGGTTGTGCGGGAGGGGAAACGGGCGTATATATTTTTTTTCTTTTGTTTTATTGTTATTGTTCTTCTTTTGTTTTTGTTTTTGTTGTTTTTGTGGGTATATCCATGTTGTTGTCTTTTCGGGGGGGATAATAATGTTTGTTGGGATTATTACTATTGTTATTGTTATTATCATTATACTCTGGGTCGTCTGGGAGGGAAACGGGCGTATATTTTTCTTTTGTTTTTATTGTTTGTTATTGTTTTTTTTTTTGTGGGTATGTCCGTGTTGTTGCTTTTTGGGATAGTGATGTTTGTTATAATCATTACTATTGTTATTATTATTATTATCGTTATGCCCTGGGTTGTCTGGAAGGGAAACGGGCGTATATTTTTTTCTTTGTATTATTATTATTGTTTGCTATTGTTTGTTTGCTTTTTGTTGTTTGTTGCTGTGGGTATGTCCATGTTGTTGTTTATTGTTTATTTTGTATTTATTATTGTTGTTATTGTTTGTTCGTTGTCTGTCGTGTTGTTTTTTATGGGATCGTAATGTTTGTTATAATTACTACTCTTGTTGTTATTATTATTATCAGTATATCATGTTTTAATATCAGTATATCATTATCATTATTATTTATATAATTATTATTATCATTATTATCATTGTTATCATTATCATATTATTATTATCAATCATTTTCATGCGAACAGTAACATTATCATTAATATTGTTATTATGATCATTACCAATATTTTGATTATAACTGGTATTATCATTATTAATTTTCATATATATATATTATATATATATAAATATATATAATATATATATATATACATATACACACACACACACACACAGACACACACACACACACACACACCACACACCACACACACACACACACACACACACACGCACACACACACACACACACACACACACACACACACACACACACACACACACACACGCACACACACACACACACACACACACACACACACACACACACACACACACACACACACACACACACACGCACACACACACACACACACACACACCACCACATATATATATATATATATATAATATATATATTATATATATATATAATATATATGTATATATATTATATATATTATATATACATATATATAATCATACTTTTTTCTTTATCATTGTTATTATTACTAATATCTTTTTATTATCAGCATCAACAGCATCCTCTTCATTATTGTTATCATTATCTTTTCATTATCTTTATTATTATTATTATAATCATTACTAGTATTAGTTTCAATATTAGTATTGGTATAATATTTTCATTATTGCTATCATTATTAGTGATTTCATCAACCTTATCATTATTGCTATCATCATCATCATATTATTATCATCATTATATGTTTTAGGGTTTTCTTCGCAGTTATTATCGTTATCCTGTTATTACTATTATTGGAATTATTATCATTATTGTCATCATTAGAATTGTTTTTTATCATTATCATTATTGTCATTATCATTACTGTTGTCATTTCATAATCATTATTATCATTATTGTTATTATTATATTGTTATTATTATGGTTATTATTTATTATTTATTATTATTGTTATTATTATTATCATTATTATCATTATAATATTGTATCAATATCATTATCCTCATTATTATCTTTATTATTATAATTATTGTTATTATGATAATTAGTGTTTATTATGATTATAATTATGTTACTGTTATTTTATTATTGTTATTATCATTATGATTTAATCATTATTAATTATCCTTGTAACTATCCTTATTATTACTATCATCACTGTCATTACACAATTATTATTACAATTATAATTATCATCATCATTATCACTATCATCGATTTTAGCAATCATTAATTATATCTGAAGCCCATTCACAGTACGAGTCCCAAATCCGGATAAGCGGGGGAGGAGGGGGGGCGTTGGGTGGGGGGGGGGGAGCCTCATCAATTATGCGGATCATAAGGGTGATTTCCATACGGTTCAGTCGCGGGCCGGAGTTACAATGACCGCCACGATCCACTGGGCCAGCAGAGTGCCGGTGGGAATTGTGCTCTTGTTGGCCAAGGGGGACTCTTGATAAGTTTAATTAACTAATTTTTAAATAATTTTAATAAGTTTGATTAGTTAATATCAGTTTAACATGTTTTGTTTGTTTTTTTCTTACGTGAATAGCTGATTTCTATTCTTTCATTCTTTCTTAGCTGGATCTTGACCTGCAGTGACACATGGGTGGTTAAATCTTTTTTTTTTTTTTTTGTAGTGTGGCTCTTTGTATAGCTTACTATAATAATAATAATCTAATATTAATAATATAATAATAATAATAATAATGATAATAATATAAATAATAATAAATAATGATAATAATAATATAATAATAAATGATTTCTTTTATCCTTGTTTTATCCCACATGTCTTCTCTCTCTCTCTCTCTCTCTTCTCTCTCTCTCTCTCTCTCTCTCTCTCTCTCTCTCTCAAGGTCTCTCTCTCTCTCTCTCTCGGTGTCTGTCTAAGTACTCTTGTTTGGAAGTAAAGAAAGTGTCTGATAGAAGGATAAGTATAAAAACGGGAATTGTAGTGTTGATACCGAGTTGTTAGTGCAATGTCCCAAAGTTGGTCGTGAAATGAGAGAAAACGACAGTTTCTAGAGCGAGTTGGATAATGATGGAGGGAAGAAGGGAGGGTACAATAAACTAGATGGAAGGGAAAGAAAGACATTGGAAGAGGGTGAAAGCCTCGAGGAAGAAAGATTGGTAATTGGGGTAGTTAGCGAAAGGAAACAGGAAATTAAGCGGTAATAGGCAGCTGTAAGAGGATGTTGAAGGACAAATATTAGTCGATTTTGCAAAACGGAAATGGAAATGGCTCTGGTGAATGCCTCTACCAAGAAGAAGAAAGAATACAGAGTAATGTATGAAAGTGGAGGAAGGGACCATACGATAGGCCTATATCCTTTACCGGCAAGCGCGATGCCACGGAGGGGGGGGGGGCGGGGGGTCACAAATCGTCATTTCACTTGGCAGAATTTAAAAAAAAAAAAATTACAATTTACCCGGCAAACTTGGTGGTCGGCATAATTTAAGAAATCAATGATCATGGTTTGTAACTCTCGAAATTTTCATTTGCATTTCAATTTGGTCCTTTTCGAAACAAGATATTAAAAAAGTATGAAGTGTGGATTTAATTTTTTAAAAATGTTACTCGGTAACCTTGCTCCCGACATCCCCGCCCAAATGGAAAGAGAATAGAGAATGTAAAGTAATAACAGAAGTTTATAGCCACGCAACATCTGTATATTCGTTAAAATTGTCTGTTTATTTATTATTCACGACAAATTTATTCCTGGATTGCTGTATAAAATAAGAATACCAGGGAACGATTTTTTATACTTGCCGATCGTAAATAAAGCTGTACCTTAGGTATAGGTTCTTGAATTTAACACTATTAGTATGTTGGATTAATTTCAGAACGAGAAAGAGGAAGAGAATTAAATCAAGAGTCAAAGACCAAATGGTGGAAGTTGAAGAATGAAGACTAATTGATAAAATAGGTGGGACGAAGGGAAATGGAATTGAAAGGTAGCGAGGAGTTGCCAGTTAGTTGGACAGATAAGCAAAAGTATTAAGAGAAACAACTACGACCAAAGACCAAATGGCGGAAATTGAAGAATGAAGACTAATTGATAAAATAGGAGGACGAAGTGAAATAAATATTGAAAGGTAGCGAGGGGTTGCCAGTTAGTTGGACAGAAAAGCAAAAGTATTAAGGAAAACAGCTAAGAAGACAATTGAGGAGGATAATGAAAGCAGAGCCAAAGACCAAATGGTGGAAATTGAAGAATGAAGACTAACTGATAAAATAGGAGGACGAAGTAAAAATAAATATTGAAAATAGCGAGGGGTTGCCAGTTAGTTGACAGATAAGCAAAAGTATTAAGAGAAACAGCTAAAAAAGTACTTGAGGAGGAGAATGAAAGCAGAGTCAAAGACAAATGGTGGAAGTTGAAGAATGAAGACTAATTGATAAAATAGGTGGACGAAGTGAAATGGAAATTGAAAGGTAGCGAGGGTTGCCAGTTAGTTGACAGATAAGCAAAAGTATTAAGAGAAACAGCAAGAAGGCAATTGAGGAGGAGAATGAAAACAGCCAAAGACCAAATGATGGAAGTTGAGGAATGAAGACTAACTGATAAAATAGGAGGACGAAGGAAATAAATACTGAAAGATAGCGAGGAGTTGCCAGTTAGTTGGACAAATAAGCAAAAGTATGAAGAGAAACAGCTAAGTAGACAATTGAGGAGGAGAATGAAAAAAAGACCAAATGGTGGAAGTTGAAGAATGAAGACTAATTGATAAAATAGGAGGACGAAGTGAAATAAATATTGAAAATAGCGAGGAGTTGCCAGTTAGTTGACAGATAAGCAAAAATATTAAGAGAACAGCTAAGTAGGCAATTGAGGTGCCATCCGGGTACCGCAAACATGATAAAGAAACTAGCTAGTGGAATAAAGATATTCAAGAACGTAAAAAAGAAAAAGAAATTAACCAAAAAGGAAGTGGGATAACCAGGGAGATAAAGAAAGCCGAGTGTGATAAAAGGATATAAGACACAAGACAATAAAAGAGGTAATAGCTACAAAACAGAAGACTCGTGAAGAAGTACGATCGTTTAGACTTGGAAAAAGGAGAGAAAGACCTATAACTTTTTTATTCATCTAATTCTTTTTTCTTTCTTTCTTTCTTTTTCTTCTTCTCTTTCTTCTTCTTTTTCTTCTTCTTCTTTATTTTATTTTTTTTCTTCTTTTTCTTCCTCCTCTTCTTCTCTTTCTTTCTTTTTTTTTTATTTTTTTCTTCTTCTTCTTCTTTCTTTCGTTATTATCTTTATCAATTAATTATCCTTATCATTGTCATTATTATTATTTTCATTATTATGATTACTTTTGATGTTGTTACTACATTATTATTATCATTATCATTGATATTATTATTATTGTTTTTGTTGTTATCTTTATTATCATTGTTGTCATATACATATATATATATATATATATATATATATATATATATATATATATATATATATATATATATATATATATGTGTGTGTGTGTGTGTGTGTGTGTGTGTGTGTGTGTGTGTGTGTGTGTGTGTGTGTGTGTGTGTAATATTCCCCTTGTCATTATTATTATCCTCATTGTTAATAATCTTATCATTGTAGTTGTTATTATTATTATCTTCATTACCAACACCATCATCATCATCGTTATCATCAACATCATCATTATTGTTATTATCATTGTTGTTATTACTATCATTATCATTATCATCATTATCCTCCCTAATATTATTAGATTTTTAATGAAAAATGGATAATTAGATTGACATACTGACATAAATAGAGAGAGAGGTTGAAATAGTTTGAGTGAAAGAGAGAAATAGGTAAATGGTGATAGATAAATAGATTGATAGAGGTAGATAGATTGATAGGTTCTAGACTGAAATAGATGGATAGATGGATAGACAGTGTGACAGAATGAGATAGATAGATAGATAAGTTGAGTGACTGAGATAGACAGATAGATAGGCTCGCAGATTCATGAATAAGGAAAATCAAATTTAGGAAACAAAATTGACGTGTAGAAAGTGACAAAGAAAAAGATAATCGATATAATATGAAAATATATCGAGTATAAGGTGAGATACAGTGACTGTAAGGAGAGAAGATATATAGAGACTCTAAGAAGATATGCAGTGACTATAAGGAGATGTACAATGACTATAGGAACAATTATAGTGAATCTGAGAAGAGATACAGTGACTTCAAGAAGAGATACAGTCAATTTAAGAAGAGATACAGTGAATTAAAGACGAGATACAATGGCTTGAAGAAGAAATACAGTGAATTTAAGAAGATACACAGTAACTCTGAGAAGAGATACAGTGAATTTAAGAAGAGATACAGCGACTTCAAGCAGAGATACAGTGAATTCAAGAAGAGATACAGTTACTCTGAGAATAGATACAGCGACTTCAAGAAGAGATACAGTGAATTCAAGAAGATCAGTTGAGAATTACAGTTCACGAAGAGATACAGTGAATCAGTAAGAAGATACAGGAACTTCAGAAGAGATACAGTGAATCTAAGAAGAAATACAGAAGATTAAGACAGCGACTTCAAGAAGAGATACAGTGAATCTAAGAAGAGATACAGTAACTTCACGAAAAGAGACAGCGACTTCAAGAAGATACTGTGAATCTAAGAAGATACAGTGATAGGAAGAGATACAGCGACTTCAAAAGATATACAGTTACTCTGAGAATAGATACAGTAACGAAGAGATCAGTGACTTCAGAAGAAATACAGACTCAAGAGAGAGAGATACAGTGAGAAGAGATACATGAAGAGATACAGTGAATCTAAGAAGAGATAAAGCGACTTCAAGAAGAGATACAGTGAATCTAAGAAGAGATACAGTGAATCTAAGAAGAGATACAGCGACTTCAAGAAGAGATACAGTGAACCTAAGAAGAGATACAGTGAATTTAAGAATTAAGACAGCGACTTCAAGAACAGATACAGTGAATCTAAGAAGAGATAGTTACTCTGAGAAAAGATACAGGAACTTCACTAAGAGATACAGTGAATCTAAGAAGAGATACAGCGACACGAAGAACGGAAACTCGAAAAGCAGAAGAGGAGATAAAAGAAGCATCGGTATTTCCGCCTCAAAAACCTTCCACCGAGCTTCACGTTTTGGTCCGCAGAGAACGCGGGGCCTCGGGGCACAAGAGCGGGGGGGGGGGGGGGGGGGGGGGGGGGAGGGGGGGGAAGGGGCGGGGGAGGGGAGGGGTGGAGGAGGAAGGGGCGGCGAGGGAGGGGGTGGGAGAGAGAAGGAGAGGGGTGGAGTGGGGCTTGTTGGAGGCTTTGAGGGGAGGGAGGAGGGGGAGGGAAGGAAGGGAAAGGGGAGGGGTGGAGGAGAGGGGGAGGAGTGGGGCTTGTTGGAGACTTCGAGGGGGAGGGGGGTATGCAGGGGTGGGCGTGGAGTGGGGCTTGTTGTTGGTAGCAGAGTGGAGGGAGGGGAGGAGGGGAGGGGAGGAGGGGGAGGGAAGGGGCGGGGAGGGGTGGGAGAGAGAAGAGAGGGGTGGAGTGGGGCTTGTTGGAGGCTTCGAGGGGAGGGGTGGTATGCAGGGGTGGCGTGGAGGGGGGGGAGGGAGGGAGGAGAAGGAGAGGGTGGAGT
>NW_020870407.1:22500-30000 GCF_003789085.1 Penaeus vannamei | reverse complement strand
AGTTTGTGCTTGGATTTTGTGTTTTGTTGTGATGTATACTGCAAGTTTTTGATTGCCATAATGCCTATATTGCATCAATTTAGGTCTTCGGATTTACTTTTATGCTACCTCTTTATCTATAGGTATGATTTTTACTTTCTCGAGATAAATTTGTGGAGAGGAAGCAGGCATTGCATTTTTATCATTTATTATTTATGTTATTATTATTGTTATTGTTATTATTATTATTATTATTATTATTATTATTTTTATTATTATTGTTATTGTTATCATAAGATTAAAATTAATTTGTTAGACCTCTGTTATCCTTTATTAGTTGATTTAATGTTATCTCAGGAGGTGCACGCACATGCGCACACACACACACACACACACACACACACACACACACACACACACACACACACACACACACACACACACACACACACACACTGCACACACACTCTGCACACAATTTTGTAAATATACATTACATATTTATAGATAGGCACAAAGAAAAGGCTTACTAGAGCATAGAAGACAAAGAGAGAGCTCAACTACACCTTTGATTAGAGGGAAGAATGCGTATTTAAATAAAATCATGGGTGGTTGGAGGGGCATGTTGTATATGAATGGAAAAGGAAGAGAGAATGGAAAGAAATAGCTTAAGGATATAAGGGGGGGGGGGGAAAGCAATGATTTTTAAATACATGTATATATATATAGACCAAAGAAAAGATCAATAGTGTTTATTTTTGAAGTTTGCAGATTATTTGTTTCTGGATCATGTGTGTAGAGTGAAAATTCTTTCCTTGTCATGGTTTCGTAATGGGGGAAAAAAAGAAAAGAAAACTAATGACCGTAGGTATGCGAATTTTATTCTTTTAATGCTGTCAGAGGTAGACCACTCAAAGGGTGTGAACGTTAAAATCCATCAGCATTTTAATAAAGCGGGAATGTCGAGCTGTTTGTGATGGAAGTTTACAAGTACAAGTGCTGTCGTCTAAATAAATAGCAGCTACTCGTTTACATTTTCTTGGTGGATAGGAGTAGCAGGTGTGTAAGGCTTTGATATTCAAGAAAATAGTGCGTGATACCAAGTTTTGTTAAAGCACAAAAAGTGCCTGTTTTTTATGTTTTGATTTTGACCCTTGACAAAATTTTAGGTTGAGAAACAGGGTGGTTTTTATACCTGATATTTAATAAGAGTTGGCCATGTTATGTGTTTTTTTTTTTCCTTTAGTAATAAATTTATTATGTGTTTGTATTCTTTTTTTACATATATAATTTTTTTTTATACAGACTGGTATTAATACATGAGTCTAGGAAAGATCATTTTCTTTCATATTTTTATTTCGTTTCTTTGTTTATGATTATTAGCCTTTTTTGTGCTACTTTTTATCATTATTGTTATTATATTTGCATGTATTTGTGTCGCCCACATAGAAGATTTGAAAGTAGAAGAAATATACACAGTCTAGTCGTAAGTTTTGATGTATTGTTAATTTTGTGTTGTAACGATTGCAAGAAGGTAAGAAGCGGCTTTCTTTTTATATATAATTCTTTTGGATTGAATGCTTGATTATGCTTTTGTGTTGTGCTTTAGATTTTTGAGTTGTATGTAGCATTACCACTTTTTTTGTGTTCTTTTTTTTTCTTTTTTTTTTTTTTTAATTTATTATTTTTTGTTGTTGCTTTAAGATTAGCTTTATTTAATTTTTAGTTGTTTTATTTGTTTCTTTTTATTTACTTTTTTTTTTTTTTTTTTTTTTTTTTTTTTTTTTTTTTTTTTTTTTTTTTTTTTGGTGTGTTTATGTTTGCAGGTTGTGGTGTAGGCGTTTGGACTGTAGTAGGACTAAAGCCGCGTGTATGTTGTTGTGTAGTGTGTGGCTTACTGCATGATGGCTGCTACTGCTGCCTGGGAGGGAACTGGCCGCCCTCCCACGGATGAGCTCCAGACTCCCCCTGGTCGCTCAGCTCAGCCTCCCCAGGGAGCTTCTGCTGGCACCACTCCCACGTTGTTGCATGATTCTGCACAAAGCACTGCCAAGGATTCACCTGCTACCGGCAAAAAGGACGTTCGTTCCACTGTGAGAGTAACCGTGAATTTACCCGTCTCTACACCCACAGGCACCAAGCTGGCTGTGACCACAAGATCTGAGTCACCTGCGGGGGGTGAAGGTCTCAAGGTGGAGCCTAAGAATCTGGACCAAGAGAAAGAGATTGCCCTCAGTCAGCTGCAGGAGTTGGAGGAGGCCATTAAAGTGCGCAAGGTGTCCAAGGTAGACGGGCGAAAGATACGCTGGATTGAGTACCGTGCACGCAAGAAGCAGGAGGAGCAAGAGAAAGCGGCTGAAGCCAAAAAGAAGGGCCGCAGATCGAAAGGTGTTGAGAACAGTGAAAATGACTCGAGCATTGTAAATAACAACAACAACAACAAAAGTGAGAGCAACATGAAAGTCGAGGTAGTGTCTCCGCCACTGAGTGTGGTAGGGAGAAGCAATGTTTTGGAAAGCATGAAACAACAATTCTTACAGGGTACAGAAAATGTTGGTGAACCCATTGCTAATGGTAAAACTGACAATCAAACTGAAACCGCAGAAACAAATCAGAAAAGAAAATCTGGGCGGACTAGGAAATCTGTTAATACACAAAAAGGTTCAAGTCCAAAAGGAAACACCCCGAAGAACACAACACCAAAAGGCTCGACGCTAAAGGAGTCGAACGGTAAGGGTGTAAACCGTAGAAGTGCCACACCAAAAGGGGTAGCATCTAAAGGGGGACAAAAGGGAACGGTAAATACTCCAGACAGTTCAGCGACAAATAGTCCAGTTCTTGTTAATACACCAGCCGCAACTAGTCCACCAGCAACACCGATCACCCCAGACCAACCACTGTCTGCCAGTCTCAAAAAGCCTTTCTTCCCAGTAAGGTCTCTCACAAAAGGACTGCGGGAAGTTAGGAAAGTGGAGAATGGCGAAAGTCCAAAGAAAGCAGATGACCGTACACCTATTCCTGCTTCATCCCCCATCACACCGGTGTCAATTCCCACTTCAACACCTGTTTTATCTCAGCCAAAGACAGAACCAGGAACCAAATGTCCTCTCATAGCAGTAGCTGCGAGATTGCTTTCCCCTCCTTCGGCTAGGTCAAAGTCCTTAGACAACGCAAGAAGCAGGAAAGCAAACACAAGAGGTGGAGCCAAGAAGCCTAGTGGCAAAGCTGCAGAGAGGTCAGAGTCTGAACCAAGAAGTATTATGAATGGACATACCCTTGTGCAGAACGGACCATCTGAAGAGGAAGAATCCATATCTTTCAACGTATCCTCATCAGATGCTGAAGACAAGTGTGCAGAAGTAATAGAGGAAAAGACAGAAACAAATGTAGAACTTCAGTCATATCAAAATACAGAGGTTACAGTTGATGAAAAAGCAACGGAAGAGAACTTGGATGTGTCGGTAAAAGAGGAAGAAATTGAACCCAAGTCTGCAGATAGCACAGTAGATGGTGAGTTGCCAGATCTTGATAATTCATATGAATCAGATACTCCAAACAGAAGAGGTAGAGGACGCCCACCCAAGAGAAAATATGGGTCTGTTAAAAGTGTGGAAAGTGGTAGTTCTACAGGAAAGTCTAGTAAAAAATTATCAACTGTGGTTGTAGATGTCCATAATAGCATGAATGGTGAGCCACAGACTGTAGTTTCTGCATCCAAGCCTGCTCTACGTGGAAAGAAGACTTCGCCTGCAAAGAAATTGAAAAAGGGAACAGTTCTTCCAGGGGGCACAGATAATGAAGATACCAAAGATTCATCCCCAGCAAGTAAAATCCAAGCAAGATTATCAGATGACAGTACAGAGGGCAGTAGTCAAGCGAAAGATCTTGCACCTACTCCTTCTGTCACTGATGCCAAAAAGTCAAAATCCAGTGCAGGGAAAAAGCAGACTGTCTCGATTGTAGGAGAGGAAAAGGAAGATGATAACACAAGTGCCTCTATGAGCAATCAAACACCACAATTGCAAGAAAGCATTCAAAGTACAAAGTTGGTGAAAGGTGTTCAAAAAGTCATAAATCAAGAAGTGCCCTCAGAAGCTGAATCTGCAACTGCTACTGCTTCTAACAATGACTCAAAATCAGCAAGTAGTGTGAAGGAAAGTGGGAACATAGTTGAAGTTCATACCAAAAGGGAAAATGATACGGGAGATGTAGCTGATGGACAAAAGGAAAAGGAGGGGCTAGGGGTCTCGGAATCAGAAAATTTGACTGAGAAGGAAAGCTGCAAAAACAAGAGTGAAATTCCAGTTGAGAAAGCTAAGAAAGTTTCAAAGACACAAATGAAAAAGGGAGGCTCAGTCCCCAAAACTAGTGTTCAGGGATCAGGTCTTCAAGTTGGGGTAGAAAGAGAAAACACAAATAAAACTCCAGTGCCTGTTGGGAAGAGTAAAAAGGCATCAAAAACACAAACAAAGAAGAGTAGTGCAGGGGCAAAGGGAACAGTAACTCCAAAAGCAAGTGGGAAGAGTAGTCCTGCAAAGAAGAAAGTGGCAGGTCCATCAAAGAAGGCAAAGTCTCCCAAAAACACCCAGACGCCACATGCAAAGCCTCCTGAGCTAAACGCTGCCAAGAAACAAAAGGCTGTGGAGGAAGTCGAAACACTACATATTGAGCCAAATGAATCACCAACCGTTGAAAGGAAAGCAGAGGATGAAGCTGAAATAAAACGGCAAGAGGTAGCTGAGGAAGAAAGTGCAGTTAATGTAGATATAAAGGAATGCAAGGAAGCAGTAGAAGAGAACCGTGTGCAAAATGTGATAGAAGAGAAACCTGCTGAGTTACAGGTAGTTGAAGAATCACAAGTAAATAAAGAGATAGAACAAGTAAATAAAGAGATAGAACAAGTAAATAAAGAGACAGAACAAGTAAATAAAGAGACAGAACAGGTACATAAAGAGACAGAACAGGTACATAAAGAGACAGAACAGTTACATATAGAGACAGAACAAGTACAGAAAGAAACAGTACAAGTAAATAAAGAGACAGAACAAGATGTTCATGTAGTTGAAGAAGATAAAAACAAGAAGGTCATAGAAGATGTTAAAATTTTAGAGGATGAACCACCTGCAGAAGCTCAAAAGGAGGAGCAGCTTACCCTACAGGATGATGTTGAAATAAAGAGAGAGAATTTACTGAAGGAAAATAACAACTTGCCAGAAAAGCAGCCAGAATCTGAAGTACAAATTATGTCAGATGTCCAGGAGAATTTAAGTATTGTGAAAGTGGCGGAGGACAAAGAAGAGAATGACGCCAGCAAAGAGGAAAGTATTCCAGAGAATCCTGAGTTGGTGGTGGTTAATCAAGAAGAAAACATATCTGTTGAACAAACCCAAGAGTGTAGTATTATACCAAAGCAAAACGGAAGTATTGCATCTCAAGATGTAGTAGGAGTAAGTCCTTCAACTACCTCGATATCACCAGAAACTAGTGCCTCAAATGCAAAGTCAAAGGAGAAAGTACCCAGGATATTGAAACAGCTTCTTCAGGATGAAGGAGTCCAAAATATGCTTAAGAGTATGGGCGAAGAATCAATTACAGCACCAGAGGGATCACCGAGTGAGTCCAGCGTGCATAAGCTTCGTCCAAAAAGGCCATCAGAACCCATGCTGTCTTCCTCGCCAGAATTAGATGTTTTAGAGGCCTTCTTTTCTCCTACAACAAAGAAAAAGAAGCAGAGAAGTGAGCTGGACACTTTGTATATGGATGAAGGTGTCCTGAACCTATTAACAAGTCTAGAACCTTATTCCCGAAGACAGCCTCATCAAGATGATGCTGCCAGTGATATTTCCCAAGCCAGTAGCGCCAAGAGTGTAAAAGGAAGCAAGTCCTCTAAAGCTGCCTTAGATGTGCAGGCTGATGGGAGGAAGAGAAAACTTAGTGGAGCCAGCACTGTAAGCAATACCTCAACTAGATCTATGCAACCTCCAGAGTCTAAGAAACCACGTTTAGATAACCAGGAATCCCCCCTTGGAGACCCTTATGAACTAGACACAGCAGAAGAATTCAAGGACCTGTCTGAGAATCAGGAAACTAGCAATGTTGAACCAGTTCCTGCTCAGCCAGTAAGAAAGAGGGGAAGACCAACACTGCCACTATCTGTGAAACAAAAGAACAAAGCAATAAGAATGCAACTGAAACTCCAAAAACAGAAGCAGATGAAGGTGAATTCTGTTGTCAGCGCTCTACTTAGGGAGGATGATAATATGAACCTGGCACAGATTAAGGATGTGCTAAAGAGGGCCAGAGAAGCCATCAGCTCCCCATTAGAAGAAGAAATGGAGGAGGAAACACCCACCGGCAAGGCAGTTCCACCCATAAAGATTAAATTAGCTTCCGAAAGTGTAACCATTAGGCATATAAATCGACCAGGACCAGTTCAGGGTCAGCAGACAGCAGCAGCACCATTGGGAGGTGCTGTGGATGTACAGGGAATTAAACCAACACCTAAACCAATGGCAGTTGATGCATCTTGTAGTAGACCCTTAGCTAAAACTGTGACAGAGACTAGGATATCGCCAAAGACTTATACAGAGAAGACGAGGACTTATCCAGAACGAAGGACACCCCCTCCACAACAAAGAAGAATAGAGAACATCACCAGTCCTACAGCAGCAAGTAAGTACTAATTTTGTGTTTGTCTTTTAGATTCTTAGATATATGGGTGGGTATTTTCATGTAAGAATTGACTTCAGATAGTATTTTGTTAAATCCAAGTTGATAATCTCTTGATGATAAAAATATAATGGGTTAGGAGCAGAGGATGGATTTATAGTTTAGGGTATATGGAGATAGTTAATTAGGGATCTTTATTACTCTCTTCACAAGTTTGGGTCTAGGTTTTGTATATATTTCCCTTACACAATTTGATTTTAACCTGTGGATCATTTTTTACTTGCCCAAAAAGTCAAACAAGAATGAATGCCATTACTATTGATCCAAGTCAGTGGTTTCCAACTTTTTTTTTTTTTTCTTCTTTTTTTTTTTTTTTTTTCTTTTCTTGTAACCCCTCTTAGAGACATATCTGCAACCCTAGGAGGTTTATGTTTTTTTCTATCAACATTTTAGGCAGAGAGTGTGTGTGTGTGTGTGTGTGTGTGTGTGTGTGTGTGTGTGTGTGTGTGTGTCTGTGTGTGTGTGTCTGTGTCTGTGTGTCTGTGTGTGTGTGTGTGCACGTGCGTGTGTGCGCATGTGTGAGAAAGAGAGAGAGAGTGTGTCAGTGAGTGAGTGAGTTTTTATTTGCCTGTTTAAAAGATAATATTCCTTGAAGAAATGTCTTAATAGTATATTCTTGCACTGAACATTGATGAACGGCAAATTACCCTACACAATTTTCTGCCAAGGCTTCACAACCTCTCTACTAACCATTTGGGTTGTATCCCCCCAGTTGGAAACCACTGATCGAAGCAATTTATTTGTTTACCAGAATGTGTGAAAAGTCTAGGGACATTGTGTGCCATATTTTAC
>NW_020870407.1:10000-17500 GCF_003789085.1 Penaeus vannamei | reverse complement strand
ATTGGTGTGTAAAGAAATAGTGTGGTATATGAGGATATAGAAAGTTTTTTTTCACATTTCGTATTTTATTTACGAAAGTAAAATATATACAATATGTACAAGGTCGTGGCGTGAGGAGGATCACCTAGACGTAGATGCGTTCAGAGTGTGATATTCCTCAAAGCAGGAAGTCCGACAGAGAGAAACATCACACCCTGAACACATCATCTTGGTCATCCTCCTCACGCCACGAGAGTAGCACAGTTTGCACCGACGGTATCGGTCGTGAGGCGTCGAAATCTGGCAATGGATACCCTGAAGAGCCGGAGCAGGGCGCGGAGAGCGGGAGCGGGAGCGGGACCGGGACCGTGACCGCGACCTGACCTCTCTACCATCGCGACTCCCCAGCTGCATGAGACCTTCAGACAGCCTTTTCCTGAAGATCAGCTGAGTCAATCGCCCTCCGAGCACCTTGTGCAAGGAGAAGGCGTTGACGACTGTCATATCAACAAGGTTGAACAAAACCTTCTTGTACCACTTGAGGGACTTGCGAGTGCTCGGGTACGATACAGCCAGCTGATCACTGTTATCGACCCCCTTCATCCCACAGTTGTAGTCTACGACTACCTTGGGTTTGATCCTTTCAAACCCACTGCGGGACCGGGTGGCGACCATCTCGCTTTTGTGGACAGTCGACAGCAACGTCACTACACGCCTGTCGCGCCATTGCAGGCACAACATGCCTGTAGGCGTGCTGCGACTGTCCACCTGTCCGCGGCTTTTACCTGCAGATCAGTGGGCATGAACTTGCGATTGGTACGTACTGTACCAATCGCGTTCGTGCGCCTGCTCTGCAGGTAATGAAAAAGGGTAGGCGACGTATACCAGTTATCGGTATACAGATCATACCCTTTATCAAATAAGCCCGCTGCGCCCATCAAGTGAATGACAGCCCTCTGGGATGCGGTATGTCGCTTCTGTCCCTGCCCGTGTAAATTTCGAAGGCGCATATGTAACCGTTGCTCGGGCCTTCACTGGCCGCGAGCTTGTAGACCTTCACCCCAAAGCGCGAGCGCTTGCTGGGGTTATAGGTCACGGCTACAAAGCGCCCCCGAAATTTCCAGACTCTCGTCGACTGTAATCCTCCTGGGAGGAGTAAAGACCGACGAGAACTGACGCTGGAGAATTTCGATAGCTGGCCGCAACTTCCACAGGCGGTCATCGGGGGGATGACTCCCCTCGTTGTCCACCACGTGGAGGTAGCGGCTCAACTGATCGAAACGATCCCGCGTCATAGTCACTGGGAACAGGGGACTGTGGTAGAACAGGTCGGTCGACCAGTAACTCCTCTGCTCGGGCTTTTGGTTTATCCCCATGGCCATCCTGAGGCCGATGAAGACACCAAGCTCCGAGACAGAGGTGTCTACCCAGTCCTTCATATGAGAAGAACTGGGCCCTGGCTTTTGACGGTGGTACCTGGAAAGATAGAAATGCAAAAATTAGTCATTGTACACAATGTAATCATTATATATTCACATAATATATATATTATATATTCAATTTGACAAAAATATGTAAATGAAACAAAAAATTACGTGAACTTACCGGTTTGTCTCGCGGACGATCATATCCATGAGTTCTTCGGTGAAGAACAAGGAGAAAAGTTCCAGCGGGCTGGAGTCAGAGTCCACCCCGGGGGTGTTGACCCCAGGCTGGGCCCTGAAACCATACCTTGTGGGTACATTCTCCTTCTTCCTCCACCGGAACCCAGGCTGTCCTGGAGAATTCCGCTCCCGCAACCGCCGAGCGTAAGCAGACAGCGGCTCATCCTCATCTAGACTCGTGTCGTGAGACACGTAATCTAGATCGGAATCATCGCCGCTGTCGCTACCGAGGTCGCTGTCGCTGCTGTCCTCGAGGACCCGACCCCTTGGCACGAACCTCTCGCCGGATTCATCATCCGACGAGTCGTCGTAAAAGCTCAAGGGGCCAGCCGAGGTGGAAGGCTGAGGGTCATCGGGAGAGACAGCAGCGGCAGCGGACGAAGTGCGCGTGTTCCGAGGCATCTTCAGGGTATTCAAGGCAGACGTAGACTGAATAGGCCTGCCTACCACACCTCTATATATTACCTTCGTCAACCAATCAGATTGCGCCATTTCCCTGGTTCTCGAACAATCCACCGGGTTCGATAACAATCCACCGGCAAGCAAACTACCTCGCGCCCCGTTCCCTCGTTCAACTACCATTAGCCTCGTTTGCGGTGATTTTCTCTTTTTCTTTCTCTTTTTCTTTATTTTCTATTTGCTATCCATTGCTTTGATATTAGTCTCATTGCTGTTTTTTTTTTTTTTTTTTTTTTTTTTTTTTTTTTTTTTTTTTTTTTTACACACACACACACACACACACACACACACACACACACACACACACACACACACACACACACACAACACACACACACACAGCGAGCGAAACGCTCGCACACACACGCGCACGCATATACGCAAGCGAATAGTACTGCTTCATACACATGCTGAATCACACACACGCGAGCGCGCGAGCACACACATATATACGCACGCGAATACTATTGCTGCATACACACGCGTGTGAGCACGCACACACATAAACACACACGCGTGAGCGCGCACACGCACACATACGCACGCGAATACTATTGCTGCATACACACGCTGAATTACACACACGCGCGCGAGCACGCACACGCACAAACACACGTGCGAGCGCGCACATGCACACATATATACGCACGCGAATACTATTGCTGCATACACGCACGCTGAATCACACACACACACGTGAGCGCGCGAGAGCGCATACGCACGCGAATACTATTGCTGCATACACACACGCTGGGTCACACACAAACACGCGCGAGCGCGCACACGCATACATATATGCGCACACAAATACTATTGCTGCATACACACACGCTGAATCATATACAGATGCGCGCGCGCACGCCCACGCACACATATATACGCACGCGAATAGTAATGCATACACGCGCTCGCGGGCGCCGAATCACGCCGCGACCGACCTGTTTCGCGAGTCGCGGGCCGATTGTCAACGTAATTTTTCAGACGCTTGCCTCTGAAGCCAGAGTACGTCTTATGTAAGAAAATGATCATATTTATAAAAAAACTAATCCATCAATGTTTCAGTATCATAAAAAGAATATTTTACCGTATTTGCAAAAAAAAGATCATGGCATGGCCATACATGCCACCGGAAAATGGGAGTGGCGAATTATGGCATGTATGTACATGCCACCCGGCATATGGCCTCGGCATGCCATGGCATGTACGTACATGCCACCGGCGGGAATGGGTTAAGTTTTCATGTTGTGTTTTAGTCTTTCAGTTTTAGTTCATAGTTTTGATTGTTAGTATTTAAGGTTGAACTTGAATCTCTATTTTTTGGTTATTAGTTTTTAGTTTTGATGTTTGATTTTCATCTTTAGTTTTTGGTATTTAGTTCTCAGGTTTTAATTTTAGTCTTCAGTTTTTAGTTGTGTACATATATTTGTCGTTTTCCCTTCAGGCTTTTGTGGGGCTACAGTATTATGTATGATTTTACATCCACAGAAGTCAGCTGCCAATCATTTTTATTCAGCTTTTTACTCTCAGAATTGTTTGCTGTTTATTTTTGCCACTCTTGTATATCCACTGAAGTGGTTAACTAGTAATTTTTATTACCGTTGTTTGTTTTTTTTATTAATTAACTGATTTAATTTTTGAAGTAATTCAAAGATGATTTTACTCACTTTTTGCTTTCCCAAAATTGTCCTCACACTTTTACTTCAACTGAGCTGATTTACCAGTTTTAATATTTTCTTTTGTTTAGTTTATTGATGAAATATTAGATTAATTTTTGAAAGGTACCCAAAGATAATCTTACTCACTTTTTACTTTCTCAGAAATCATTCACCAGCTTCATTATTATCATAAAAAAAAATTAAATAATTGATTAATTTTTAGAAATATACGAAGATGATTTTACTCAGTTTTTGCTTTCTCAGAAATCACCCACCAATGTCACTCACTTCTGCAATCTCTCCCACAGGTTCCAGGTGACCACCAACTTCCCCAGACAGGTGGTGCCTTGTGAACCCTCGGAGGCCAACCCCAACCCTCCTACCTTCGAAGAGTTTCGTCTACCCCCAAGGAGCATGCTTTTTTGTATCCGACTTAGATGCCTGAGGAGGCTGTAGAGTCAGGTGGACAGTGGGGAGTGGGTGGGGGGGGAAGATTGCAATGAATTTTTTTTTTTTTTTTTTAATTATTATTTTTATTTTTTTTTATGAGTTGCCAGTGAAGGATTAATGGATTTGCATAAGAGAAGAAATAGACCAAATAACCATAATTATTGTGAATGGTTTGAGTTTGCTGCAGTGAAGTGCACAATTTGTTCTTGTTTACCCCCCACCCCCTCTTACCCCTTCCATCCTCCCCTCCCTCCATCTCCCTGCTTCCGTCCACTAATGTTGGTGCAGGCAGGTTGGATGGCGGGACTTTGGGGGATAGTGCCATGTGATGTTATGACGGGAAGCATGCGAAGTACCGTTGTATACAGGGGGTTTATTGGTCATCATTGCCTTAATTCCATGTTTCTGCATGGAAGTGATAAATACATAGGCAGTAATCAGGTAGATTTAATTCCAAATCAAAAAGGGAAATTAACAAAGCCGCAAAGAGAAAAGGAAAGTAGAGAAGACTGTTTCTGTGACGGGGAACACTGCTATAGAGAATTCCCAGTGTCTGAAAGTCTTTGTTTAGAATTAACAGTAACCTTTTTTTTTAGTGATAGTATTGATAGGTGTTTGTTTTTTGGGGGGTGCAAAGTGTGTACTCTGTGTATGGCTGGAGGGTGTACGTAAATTTTGTAAGTTTATTGTACGGTTTACTTATGGTATGGGCTTAATGACAAAAATGTAACTAATTAGGGCATTTATTTAATGACAACGAGAAAAGTAGGCAGTCATTATCCTAGCCAGAATTTTATAATTTACAGTTGGAAAATTGTATCTAGTGCTGTATATGAGAGATTGAAGGAGAGGGAAAGGGAGACAAACATTCACAAACACGCCCTCAGGAACACAAACATACTAATTTTCTTGTATTCATTAAGATTAAACTCTCTTCTGTTCTTTTCTTTCTCCTTTTACACCCTTCCTCCCTCTCTCCCTCAGTTTCCAGCAGAGACTTACAGGCTATGACAAGATATAAAGATTGAGACAATGTTGCTAATACTTCCAGTGGACATTTTTAGAATTTGTGGCTGAGAAGGAAACTTTGTGCTGAAACTGTCTTCAGTCCCATGTATGTGTGTGGGTTTGTATGTGTACTCAAGGTCTGAATTCCTGTGAGGATAAACTAGAAATGGCTAGTTTCTAATATGGTTGGTGTCTTCTTATATGTATATTTATTATAAATGACATCTTTCTTATTTATATGAGCACATTGCTGTGGGTGATTTTGTTTTTGTGTATCTATAGCTTTAGAAATGTGTCTGGAGACTAAGTCAGTGTTAAGTATTGTGGGAAAGATAAACAATAGCTGATCAGGGTGTTCTAAGAGTAGAGGTGGATAATGGTGCTGTATTTAGTTAGATTGTATTTGAAAAAAGAACAACAAAACGTGAGAAAATGGCAATTGAAAATGAATTGAGGTGTGAAGTTTTTGTTTACTTTATATTTATATTGATATATATATTTTTTGAACTTGTGAAATAGCCATTGCTTTAGCAAGAAAAAAGGAAAAAAAAGCAGAGTTCAAATTAATGGGAACAGCAACTCATAAGCAGAGAGGAAGCCATTGTAGGCTGCCGCTTGCTGTTCAATAGAAAGAATGAAATGCCACACCAACTTTGACATATCTTGGTGGATGGACCTCCTCCCTATGTTTGAATTCCTACCCCCTACCCACTCCCCATTTCTCCCCCTTATCCTTCTCTTCTTCTTCTCCTCCTCCTCCTCCTCCTCCTCCTCCTCCTCCTCCTCCTCCTCCTCCTTCCTCCTCCCTCCTCCTCCTCCTCCTCCTCCTCCTCCTCCTCCTCTCCTCTCTCCTCTTCCTCCTCTTCCTCTTCCTCCTCGCTCCTCCTCCCTCCTCTCCTCCTCCTCCTCCTCCCCCCTCCTCCTCCTACTCCCCTCCTCCTCCTACTCCCCCTCCTCCTCCTCCTACTCCCCCTCCTCCTCCTACTCCTCCCTCCTCCTCCTACTTCTCCTCCCTCCTCCCTCCTCCTCCTACTCCCCTCTCCTCCTCCTACTCTCCTCCTCCTACTCCTCCTCCCCCCTCCTCCTCCTCTCCTCCTCCTCCTCCTCCTCCTCCTCCTCCTCCTCCTCCTCCTCCTCCTCCCTCCTCCTCCTCCTCCTACTCCCCCTCCTCCTCCTCCTCCTCCTCCTCCTCCTCTGCCTCCTGTATTAGTATTAAGAAACCAATGCACTATTGCGTCCAAAGGAGTTGCTTGTTGCTTGGAGGATGAGCCACTGGCTTGGCTCAGACCCTATGGCTGGCTCCCAACCCTTCCCTCCCTCCTTCCCCCTTACCCCTCCCTCACCGTCACATTTGTCTATATGTATGTATGTTCGGTTTGCTCATCTAAGCGCCATATCAGTTTCATCGAGAGATGCAGGTGAAAGCTTTTTGGTCTGGAACTATTCATTGGATTTTTTATTTTTTCTACCCATGCTGAAGTGGTAGTTAACCATGGGGAAATTTCATTTCTTTTCTTTTTTTCATATGTTAAAAGTTGTCACCGCATTGGTTTAATGTACAAGTCCCACTATGCCATGTCTGTCTATCTATCTGTCTGTCTGTCGAGTCCTCTTCATATCAGCTGCTTGACTCTCTTTGAGGTGTGTTTTAGATGCAGTATATCCCAAGCTAATGATGCACACACTTTCATACTGTTCTTTTATATATATATGTATCACCAGAAAACCTGTCTGCTTTTTGTAATTTGTGTAGACACGCTGTATCACAAGAGTTGCTTTTTTACACATAAGGGGGATCTTGTGGCCACATGTATTTTGATTCAGTGTCAGCATATTTATTCCATGTTGATGAACAGCATTGTGTATTTTTTTTTTTTTTCTTTTTTTTTTTTTTTGCTGAAATGAGGTTTGTATTGATTTTTTTCTTTTTTATGTCACAGTTTTATCTTTACCTGCGTAACCTACTGTATATTAATATAATGTTTTTTTTTTAACTCCCTTTCTTTTGTGGAGACTTTAGTCGAGATGTAGTCATAGTACATATGTAACTATTCTCCCCCCGAGGATAATGTCTTTGCTGATCTAGTATTATCTGGGAACATTTAGATTCATTTTTATATATAGTTTCTGTTGTTGATGTTTTTGTTTCTTGTAAGTTGTTTTATACAAAAGTATAGTAATGATATAGGGGAGTGAGGATGTTTTTCTTTTATTTTAGATGCATTCCCCCCCCACCGGCTCTCTCTCTCTCTCTCTCTCTCTCTCTCTCTCTCTCTCTCTCTCTC
>NW_020870407.1:0-2500 GCF_003789085.1 Penaeus vannamei | reverse complement strand
AGAATACTTTAGCATAATGCTATATGACCTTAGATGTCTAGCACATGTATTTGTTTCAACCATTAACCATTAACAAAGAACTGGAAAATTAGAAAAGAAAGATATGATATATTGTAATATTGATAAAGTAAATGTGCCCCCCCCCCGTCACACAAACGAACACACACGTTCTCTGTAAATCAAATTATAAAATTACTCGTATATGCTTACTGTTTTTTTATGCACCATTCCTGTCACTAAACATCCATATTCCTAGTTTATGGCAATGTGCATTAAAGTTAATTGCAAACTTGTTATCAATATTGAAAAACAAACTAATCTTTTGACATATATCAAGGATACATTTTTTTTACATATTCCTGAATATGTCTATCTATCTATAATGATGTATTATCAGATAATTCAAGTTTATTCTGTTTGCAAATATTTTTCACTTTTTTTTGGTTGTCCTTAACATCTGTTCATAGTCCTCAATATTTTCATTTTTTCTCTTTAATATTTGATTTTTTTGGGATCATTGCTTGCCACTTTTCCAAACTTACGCCTGAGAGACTCACTCTAAGTTAACGAAGGGAACAGCACGCAAACGCAAACACAAGAGTATATTGAGTTCCTTTTCGCTTTATCTCTTCTCCATATCCTGAATAAGCTTTCTTTTCTCTTGTATTTACAATTTGTTCAACACGAATCCTGTACCGGAAACCCATGGACGAAATGCAGACGCTTTCTCTAATAAATCAGTGCCTGTGTCTATTCGCTTGTGACAAAACGAAATGCGATATAAAGTGCAGTGTCTTAGAAATGATATTACGTTAGAACTGAAGAGTAAAAAATGATTTTATCACTTTGCCGGACATATCTTTGGTTAACAAGTATTTCCGGCCACTTAGGAAGATAAGTCACATTTATCTCTTTTCAGTTTTGGGACACCCGGTTTCTACCTACAATCTCGATCTCTTTGAATACAAAACTCCTTAGGATTAACACCACACTTTGTAGCTTGAATGGAATGTGGAGTTCCCTTAACTACCATTCCATCTACCATAAAACCATTGGAAAATAATTTCCGTGGTGTATAATGGTCTCCGTGGGTCAGGATTACCTTCTAAATACTACTACTACAAGTCTGGCCGTTGAGAGAATGATTTATTAATCTATTGTTTGGGTTATATTCTATTCCCAGGCCAATCAGCCAAAGGGTTATTTATGCATTATGACGTCACCTGCGATTGAAGGTGAACCGAAGGGGAACCTTTTGGGGGGCTGAGGGGCCGAGGGAACGCCGCGAGGGGGCTTCCAGTCTGTTCATGAAATGACTTTGGTTCGTCGCTGTACCCTGAGCAGTTGTTACTGTGATCCTTGTTACTATCGTGCTCATTGTCATTATACTATTATCAGCAATAATGTTATCATAATACCATCAATATTACAACCATTATTATTGCTATCATCATCATCATCAATATCATTGTAATCATTACTAATATCATTATTATTCATGTTGCTATTCTCATTATCATAACAATAACGAAAGAGATGTGATTGGAGGTCTATGCGAAAAATTACCGTCAGACTACGGCCAGGTTGTCCATGCTCGGGGAAACGGACCTAAAAAAACTCACTATATTCACGACAACAACAACAGGGGCGCATCACAGAACACGATTCTGCTACGGAATTCACAATCAGAGATGGTGGATAATTTATCAGCAAATACAATACAATATAACTGGTAATATGATATGGCAAAGGAAGTTTACTGTACAGTACTTTGAACAACAATAATGATGGAAACAAAACACGACAATGATAATAATCAATGGTTATAACAAATATAATCGTTACTAGTGTTAATAATAATAGGACAATAAAAAGATAGATGTAAAAATCACAGTAGCAGTGAGAATGTTCACAATAATTAGAATCATTAGAATTTGGAAAATGATAATAAGGAAATTACTGTAAAATATACCAACAATAACAATGACAGTATTGCCAGAAAGTACTAATGGAAGTTTACATGTCTATGTATATATATATATATATATATATATATATATATACATATATATATATATATATATATATATATATATATATTATATATATATTATATATATATATATATACATTATATATATATATATATATATATATATATATATATATATATATATATATATATATATATATATTAATATATATATATATAGGTATGTATAATGTGTGATAATATTATTCAACGGTATTGTGTTTTTCATTGCATATCATACACATACACACACACACACACACACACACACACACACACACACACACACACACACACCACACACACACACACACACACACACACACACACACACACACACACAACACACACCACACACACACACACACACACACACACACACACACACACAACACACACACACACACACACACACACACACACACCACACAGCACACACACACACACATGCATTATACGTGTGTGCAT
>NW_020870406.1:302291-303905 GCF_003789085.1 Penaeus vannamei | reverse complement strand
TGAGTGTGTGTGCGTGTGTGTATGTGTAGTGTGTGTATGTGTGTGTTGAGTATGTTGTGACTGGTGTGGTGTGTGTGTATGTGTTTGTGTGGGAGTGTGTGTCTTGGTGTGTGTGTGTGCGCTGGGCTTGGCGTGTCGGGGTGGTGTATAGGATATAAAGGTAGAGAGAGAGAGAAGGATGGAGAGAGAAGGGGAGAGAGAGGAGGAAGGAGAAGAGGAGAGAGAGAAAGAGAGAGAGAAGAGAGGCACGCACGAGATGTAGGACCGACGAGAGAGAGAGATAAAGAGAGAGAATACGAGATGTAAAGAATCCATCAACAACCAACGACACAACTTCCCCCAAAATCTGCACACTAACCTCCACAAGTCATCCCGCACTACGGCAGGGATTCGGACAAGGGTCAATTAACAGCAACGCTGTGTCTTGTGTGGGAAGAATTTGGAAGGGGGGGTAGAGGGGGAAGGGGGGGAGGGGGAAGAGGAAGCTAAGCCAGGGGATGAGCTCAAATTTCGCTCCTGGGTAACGCAATCGTCCTGTCAACTGTCAATTTGGCGAAATAATAAGACAGGTTTGGGGTCTCACCTGCACAGGCGCGCCTTTGGAAGATCGAAAATAAATAAGTCCGTTGTCGTTGCCTCTTGCTGTTGTTGTTGTTAGGTTATTGTCGCGTGGTTATCTCACAGAGACGAACGTGAAGACAATTTGGGGCTTGAATTTTACAGATGTTCTTTATAAATCATGAGTTTATTTGCGATACATTTCAAAACGAGTTCGTAGCCTTCACAGATGCGGTTGCCATGACAACGATCCCCTCATTCTGCCACAGGAAGGTCTTTGAGTTATTGTCCCAACTGAGTGTGTGAAGAGGTGGAGGGTGAACGAACGAACGAGAGAGAGAGAGAGAGAGAGAGAGAGAGAGAGAGAGAGAGAGAGAGAGAGAGAGAGAGGAGAGAGAGAGAGAGAGAGAGAGAGAGAGAGAAGAGAGAGAAGAGAGAGAGAGTTAGAGAGAAGAGAGAGAGAGAAGAGAGAGAAACATAGAGAGACAAGAAAGAAGAAAGAGAAAAAGAGAGAAGAACAGACAAAGATATATATATAGAGAAAAAGTAAAGATAAAGAAGACAGAGATGATATAGAGATAGAATCATAAATAAGAGAGAGAAGAGAGAAGAGAGAGAGAGGAGAGAGAGAGAAGAGAGAGAGAGAGAGAGGAGAGAGAGAAGAGAGAGAGAGAGAGAGAGAGAGAGAGAGAGAGAGAGAGAGAGAGAGAAAGAGAGGAAGAGGAAGAGAGAGAAGAGAGAGATGAGGAAGAAAAGAGAGAAGAAAAGAGAAGAGAAAAAAGATGAAAGAGAAAGAGGAAGAGAGAGAGAGAGGAGAGAGAGAGAAGAAAGAGAGAGAGGAGAGAGAGGAGAGAGAAAAGAGAGGAAAGGAAGAGGAAGAGAAGAGAGAAAAAGAGAAGAGAAAGAGAAAAGAAGAAAAGAGAAAAGAAGAGAGAAAAAGAGAAAAGAAAGAAAAGAAAGAGTGAGAAGAAAAGAGAGAGAGAGTTCCGTTAGTTCATAAAATTAACCGAGAAAAGAGCCGTTAATACGATAACCAGACAGCTAACTGTAATAACA
>NW_020870406.1:292291-294791 GCF_003789085.1 Penaeus vannamei | reverse complement strand
CCCAGACCCACCAAAACAAGCAGACAGACACCCAGACACACGGACAGACACCCAGACCCACCAAAACAAACAGACAGACACCCAGACCCACCCAGACACACGACAGAACCCAGACACCAAGACACACGGACACACACAGACAGACACCCAAACACCCAGACAGACACCCAGACACCCAGACCACACCAAAACAAACAGACAGACACCCAGACACCAAACAGACAGACACCCAGACCCACCAAACACAAACAGACAGACACCCAGACCACCAAAACAGACAGACACCCAAAAAAAACAAACAGACAGACACCCAGACCCCAGACAGACACCCAGATAGACCAGACAAACAGACAGACACCCCAGACCCACCAAAACAAACAGACAGACACCCAGACCCACCAAAACAAACAGACAGACACCCAGACCCACCAAAACAAACAGACAGACACCCAGACCCACCAAAACAAACAGACAGACACGGACCCAGACACAGGACAGAGACCCACCAAAACAAACAGACAGACACCCAGACCCACCAAACAAACAGACAGACCAACCCAGAACCCACCAAGACAACAGACAGACACCCAGACCCACCCAGGACAGACACCCAGACCCACCAAAACAAACAGACAGACACCAGACCCACAAAACAACAGACAGACACCCAGACCCACCAAGACAAACAGACAGACACCCAGACCCACCAAAACAAACAGACAGACACCCAGACCCACCAAGACACACGGACAGACACCCAGACCCACCAAAACAAACAGACAGAACCCAGACCACCAGACACACGGACAGACACCCAGACAAGACACAACACACACAGACAGTCACCCAAACCCACCCAGACACACGGACAGACACCCAGACCCACCAAAACAAACAGACAGACACCCAGACCCACCAAAACAAACAGACAGACACCCAGACCCACCAAAACAAACAGACAGACAGACAGACAGACACCACCCAGACCCACAAAACAATCAGACAGACACCAGAGACCAGACACCCAGACCCACCAAGACAAACAGACAGACACCCAGACCCACCAAAACAAACAGACAGACACCCAGACCCACCAAAACAAACAGACACCCGACAGGACACACCCAGACACACGGACAGACACCCAGACCCACCAAGACACACGGACACACACACAGACAGTCACCCAAACCCACCCAGACACACGGACAGACACCCAGACCCACCCAGACACACGGACAGACACCCAGACCCACCAAGACAAACAGACAGACACCCAGACCCCCCCAGACACAGCCTCCCCGCCGACCCAGCGCTTCTCCCGAGATCGCCGACGACCCCATCACGCGCCGCCGAAACCTGACACAGGAAGGAGCTCACCTGAGACGACCTTCTCCCTCAGACGGCTCGGAGTCGGACGGGATTGGGTGACTTCCTTGGGGACTTCGGGATCTCGGAATCTCCTTCGCGAGGCGGGTGGGGGTGGGTGGGGGTGGGTGGGGTGGATGGGGGTGGGTGGGGTGGGTGGGTATACGTCGGTGTAGGTGGGTGGGGCTGGGTGGGTGGGGTGTGGTGGGGGTGGGGGTGGGGTGGGGGGTGGGGGTAGGAGGGGGGTAGGAGGGTGGGGGTAGGAGGGTGGGGGTGGGTGGATTTGGGTGGGTGTGGTGGGCGTGGGCGGGTGAGGGGTGGGTGGGGCTAGGTGTGCGTGGGTGGTGGGTGGGTGGGGGGTGGGGGGTGGGCGTGGGTGGGTGGGCGTGGTGTGGGTGGGTGTGTGGGTGGGCGTGGTGTGGGTGGGGGTGGGTGGGTGGGTGGTGGTGGGTGGGTGGGATGGGTGTGGGTGGGAGGGGGTGGGTGTGGGTGGGAGGGGTGGGCATGGTGTGGTGTGGGTGGTGTGTGTGTGTGTGGGTGGGTGTGGAGTGGGCGTGGTGGGTGTGGGTGGGTGGGGTGGGTGTGGGAGGGCGTGGGTGGGTGGGGCTGGGTGGGGGTGGGTGTGGTGGGTGGGTGTGGGTGTGGGTGGGTGGGTGGGTGGGTGTGGGGGGCGTGGGTGGGTGGGGCTGGGTGGGTGGGGTGTGGGTGGGTGTGAGTGGGTGTGGGTGGGTGGGGCTAGGTGTGGGTGGGTGTGGGGGCGTGGGTGGGTGTGGGTGGGTGGGGTTGGGTGTGGGTGGGCGTGGTGGGTGTGGGTGGTGGGTGGGTGTGGGTGGGTGGGTGGGTGTGGGGGGCGTGGGTGGGTGGGGCTGGGTGGGGGTGGGCGTGGTGGGGTGGTGGGTGGGGGTGGGTGTGGGTGGGCGTGGGTGGGTGGGTGTGGGTGGGCGTGGGTGGGTGGGTGGGTGGGTGTCGGTGGTGGGGTGGTGGGGGTAGGGGGTGTGGGTGGGGTGTATATGGATGTGGGTGGGTGTCGTTGGTTGTACGTCGGTATAGGTGGGTTTGGAAGGGTGTAAGAGGGTGTGGGTGGGTGTCGGTGGTGTAGTTGGGTGTTGGTGAGTGTAGGTGGGTGTTGATA
>NW_020870406.1:269791-279791 GCF_003789085.1 Penaeus vannamei | reverse complement strand
ACTAATAATGAGAGTATTAAAGATGGCAATACAGATAACACATTAACAAGAACTCTTAGAATAACAGCAATGATGATAACACAAATAATAATAATAAAAATGATGATAATAAAGAGAGTGATACTAGACGCTTGATAATATTGAAATGTTAATAAAAGGGAACTTGATGATTATCAGAGTTGCAATATTTTTTTTTGTGTTTTCTGTTGTTGCCATAATTCTTGTTTTTTTATTTTGGTTATTATTATTATTTTCATTATTGATATAGCAGTTTTATTATTATTAGTAATAGTAGTGGCAATTGTGCTAGTGTTGAAATGGTGATTATGATACTAAAGATAATAATGATGATAATAGTGATGATATTATGATTATTGTTATAATTATTGTTATTGTTGTTGTTGTTGCTATTATTATTATCTTTTATTTTTATCAATAATATTATTATTATTGTTATTAGTGTTATTTTTACTATACTATTAGTATTGCTAATACTATTAAAATTTTGGTATTATTATTATTACTCTTTTGACATTAATGATAACAATGATGATGATAATAGTAATAATGATAATGGAGATAATGATTATGATAATAATAACAGTTGTTAGTATAACAATAACTATGATAATGGTAATGATTATGTTATAAATTATTATATTGGTAACATATATTATTACTTTTATCATTATCATTATTATTATTATTACTATTATTATTATTATTATTATTGTTGTTGTTATCATCTCGTTTCTATAACATCATGAATTACTATTGTCATTTTGAGCAGACGATTCCGATAACATATAAAAGTTGTAAATGAATTGATAAGCTCAAGGATAATCACAGTAATAACAAATAGCGGTTATTATCACCATCAAGAAATGCTTGTGTTGTTCGAAAATAGGAAACAGTTATTTGTAATTTAACTTTTTATTTGTGTCTTTGTGTCTTTTAATGTTTTTGTCTTTGTGTTTATTTGTTAGTCTGGTTGCCTTTGTGTGTGTGCGATCACAGATATGCACACGTACATAGACTCATGCACACACAGACACACGCACGCAGCACGGACACCACACACACCACACACACACACACACACACACACACACACACACACACACACACACACACACACACACACACACACACACACACACACACACACACACACACAGATACACACAATACGTACAAATGGATAAATTCACAATTCACATACGCTTTATTGCAAAGAAATTGACAACATACTTGCAATTTTCTCTCAAGCGCACAAACAACATACCATTTTATCTCACACTGACTTAGAAAACTAACTTTTTATCGTAGTCACAAACACACTATAGACACGCTAACTTTCTTTTCTCAACATGTAATTAGTATGGTAACCCTTTTCGTAAATAATATAGGTTAGACTAATTTCTTTTTTTATCGGACATAGACAGTACGCTAAACCCTTTAATTTCACCTCAAAGATGGGATAGTTATGTGTAGAAAAATATATAATTGGAAATGGTTAGTAATTTCACAGTGAAATCTTAATATTGCTAATGATGATGATTTTTATAATTTTGATAATGATAACCCTTTTATAAGACACCAAACACACCCTTTTATAAGACACATACAGCTTACAAACCCTTTTATAAGACACAACACAGCTCACAACCCCTTTTAAACACACACACAGCTCACAAACCCCTTTTAATGACACAGGCACCACACAAACCCCTTTAATAAGACACAGCCACCGCACAAACCCCTTTTATAAGACACAACACACTCACAAACCCTTTTAAACGACACAGCCACCACACAAACCCCTTTTCTAAGTCACAAGCAGCACACTAACCCCTCTTTTCCCCTCTGTACTCAAGCAGGTTCGATACACAGGATACAGAGACAGACCTATGGAGGAACGACGGCAGAGGTTCCAAGCTGGAGTGAGAGAAGGACATACAGAAGTGGTGAGTTTTTGCTTTTTGTGTTTTGTTTTTGTTTTTTGTTTTTTTTTGTGTTTTTTTGTTTTTGTTTTGTTTTTTTTTTTTTGTTTGTTTGTTTTTTTGTGTTTTTGTTTTTGTTTGTTTTTGTGTTTGTGTTTTTTCGTGTGTTTTCTGTTTTTGTTTTTTGTGGGGGGTGGGAGTGGGGGAGGTTGGTGGGGTTGGGGTGTGGGGGGTTATGGAGCATGTATGTGTGTATGTCTTATCTTTGTTTATTTGTCTGTTGGTTTATCTAGTGTTGTTATTATTACATTTTCATTATTTTATTTCTTACTTAGTCTTTTATTTGTGTGTGTTTGTGTGTGTATGTGTATATGTGTGTGTGCGTGTGTGTATGTGTACGTGTGTGTGCGTGTATGTATGTGTGTGTGTTTGTTTTTTGTGTGTGTTTGTTTTTTTGTGTGTGCGTGTATGTATGTATGTGTGTATGTTTTTTGTATGTGCGTGTATGTATGTGTGTGTGTATGTTTTTTTGTGTGTGTGCGTGTGTCCGAGAATGGTAAGTGTCAGTGCATTGTTACTCAAGCGGAAGTTGCGCTGTTATAGCGTTACAAAATGGCGGAAGTAGTAATAGGTGGTAACAGAAACACCTGCTGTGTGTGTGTGTGTGTGTGTGTGTGTGTGTTGTGTGTGTGTGTGTGTGTGCGTGTGTATGTGTGTGTGTGTGTGTGTGTGTGTGTATGTGTGTGTGTGTGTGTGTGTGTGTGTATGTGTGTGTGTGTGTGTGTGTGTGTGTGCGTGTGTGTGTGTATCCCTTTCTCCTTCCTTTTTTTTTTTTTCCTTCTTCCTTTGCTCTCCTTCTTCCTTCCTTACGTCTTCCTTCTTCCTTCCTTTCTCTCTTCTTCCTTCCTCCTTCTCCTCCTCTCCCTTCTTCCTTCCTCCTTCTTCACCTCCCTTCTTCCTTCCTCCTCCTCTCCCTTCTTCCTTCCTCCTTTTTTCTTCCTTTCCTCTCCCTTCTTCCTTTCTTTTATTTTCTTCCCCTACATTCCTCTCCTCGTTCTCCTCCTTCTCTTCAATCTCCTTTCTCTCTCTCTATTATCCTTCCCCTTTCTCCTCGTTCTCTCATCTTCCACCATTTCTCTTCTGTTTCTTCCTCCTCGTTTCTCTCCTCGTTCTCCTCTTCTATCTTTCTTCCTCTTCTTCTTTTCCTCGTTCTCCCTTCTTCCACCATTTCTTTTCTATCTCTTCTTCCTCTTTTCGTCGTTCTTCCTTCTCCACATTTCTCTTCTATCTCTTCTTCTTTTGCTCATTCTTTCTTTATCCATCATTTTCCTTCCATCTCTTCTTCCTCCTCTCCTCCTCGTTCCCTTCTCCCACCATTTATCTTCTATCACTTCTTCCTCCTCCTCTCTTCCTCGTTCTCCTCTCCTCATTCTCCCTTCTTCCACCATTTCTCTTCTATCACTTCTTCCTCCTCCTCTTTTCCTCCCTTCTCCTGTATCCCTCTCCTCTTCATAACACCCCTCCCCTCTCACAATAAAATATCGAGCCGCCAAGAAGAAGAGAAACAGAGAGAGAGTGAGAGTAAGAGAGAGAGAGAGAGAGAGAGAGAGAGGAGAAGAGAGAGAGAGAGAGAGAGAGAGAGAGAGAGAGAGAGAGAGAGAGAGAGAGAGACACTGCAGGTATAAAACGATTTCCTGTTTGCATAATACAACCGCCAATTTCGCTATTATCCTCTAAACGAACAAGTGCACGAAAGACCTTGGCTATTCGTTCACTGCGCAAAGGAATATCATTTTTTCCCCCAACGAGGGCGAACCGCTTCCTTGATTGCACGTTTTGGAAAAGCGATAGCGGGAAGTTTGGGATACGAGAACGCGGGGTTTTGAATCCATTTGAGCGCTTCTTGGTAAAAAAGGAAGAAAAAAATGCATGCGAGAACGCTGACTTTTGAATCCATTTGAGCGCTTCTTGGTAAGGAAGGAAGAAAAAAGGCATGCGAGAACGCTTTTTGAAATCCATTTTGAGCGCTTCTTGGTAAAAAGGGAAGAAAAAGGCATGCGAGAAACTTTTGAATCCATTTGAGCGCTTCTTGGTAAAAAAGGAAGAAAAAAGGCATGCGAGAACGCTGACTTTTGAATCCATTTGAGCGCTTCTTGGTAAAAAAGGAAGAAAAAGGCGAGAACGCTGACTTTTTGAATCCATTTGAGCGCTCTTGGTAAAAAAAGGAGGAAAAAACTGCGAGAACGCTGAATTTTGAATCCATTTTAGAGCTTCTTGGTTAAAAAAGGCATGCGAGAACGCAGAATTTTGAATCCATTTTAGCGCTTCTTGGTCAAGAAAAAAAGGCATGCGAGAACGCTGACTTTTGAATCCATTTTAGAGCTTCGTGGTTTAAAAAGGCATGCGAGAACGCTGAATTTTGAATCCATTTCAGCGTTTCTTGGTAAAAAGACGGAATACGAGAACGCGGGATTTTGAATCCATTTTCGCGCTTCTTGGTAAAAAGTCGGCATACGAGAACGCGGAATTCTGAATCCATTTGAGCGTTCTTGGTAAATGTGAAGGGAAATCCCAGCTGTGTAAAGGAAATAGGTGTGTGTGTGTACGTGTGTCGTTTGGGGCGTGTCAGTGTGTATGTGTGTGTATGTGTGTGTGTGTGTGTGTGTGTGTGTGTGTGCGTGTGCGTGTTTTCGCGTCTTTTTGTCTGCCTGTATGAGTGTTTCTATTCGTGTGTATCTTCTTTGGTTGCATCTTTACTCGTGTGTATGCCCGTGTCTGTTTCTATGTACGTTTTTTCTGGAAATATCTATCCACCTGTATCTATTCCTATGTATACTTATGTCTGTTTCTATGTGCATATGTCTATCTATGTGTGTACGTGCTTCTGCATTCATGTGTGTACGTGTGTGTGTGTGTGTGTGTGTGTGTACATATCTTGAGTCTCTTCATCGTTACATCTGTGTGTACATGTATGTGCATGTCTTGTATATATATATATATATATATATATATATATATATGTATACGTATTTCTGCATTCATGTGTACCTGTGTGTGTACGTGTCTTATGCCTCATCGTTTATATATCGATGTGTACGCGTTTCTGCATTCATGTGTACGTGTATGTGCACGTGGTTTTGCCGTGTACTTGTGTGTGTACGTGTCTTGTGTCTTATATATATTTCAGCAGTCATGTGCACGTGTGCACGTATTTCATCAGTCATGTGTACGTGTGTACGTATTTCATCAGTCATGTGTACGTGTGTACGTATTTCATCAGTCATGTGTACGTGTGTACGTATTTCATCAGTCATGTGCACGTGTGTACGTATTTCAGCAATCATGTGTACGTGTGTACGTATTTCAGCAGTCATGTGTACGTGTGTGTACGTGTCCTTGCGAGGCAGGAAAGGGACTTGCTTCCGCTCACAAAGCGTTGTGGCGACTTTGCTTAAGATTTTTTTTGCATTTAATAATTCATTATCGTTATTACTGTAACATTAAAGTTATTGTTATATTGATATATGATCACTATTGTAGTACTTCGCCTGTCGGAAATTATTGTTAATTTTATATGTTATCATAGTTATTATTATCAATTATCATTATTATTATTTATCATTATTTATTATTATTATCAATTATCATTATTATTATTATTATCATTATATTATTTTATCATTATTATTTTATTATCATCATTATTATTATTGCTTTAATTATTATTATTATTATCATTGTTATTATTGATGTCATTATCATTATTATTATTATTATCTTTATCATCAAAACCATGATCATTATTATCATCGATCATTCTCTTGGTATAGATATTATTTTTACTGCGAATATTATCATTATAGCAACTTGCAATTTAAGGAAGAAAAGGTAGAAGAAGAATGAATAAAGAAATAAGAAAATAAATGAAGAACAAGAAAAAGAAATTAAAGAGGAAGATAAAGAAGAAATGTATAAGACTGAATGAATGAATGAAGAAGACGAATAACAAAATGAAGGAATGAAGAAGAAGATGAAGAAAAGATGTTGACCGAACATTATAAAGATGATTTTGATATTTTTTTAATCATTATTATTATCATCATTATTGATATAATTACTTATTATGTTATATATTAGTCTTTTCACTGAATCACTATTAATATATTCCGTCTTAAAATATGCAGTAACACCAGCAAAATACATTAACATTCCATCCGAACAAACAAATGAAAAACACAGTGATATACAAACCCAAAACAAAGCCAAAAAAAAAAAAAAGAAAAAAAAAGAAAATTGACAACTCGAGCGACTATCGTGTCCCCCCCCCCCCCCCTTCCCCTTCCCCCCCCCCCTTCTCCCAGGGCCAATCGTGCACTAAAGAAGGCCTTTGCAAGCCTCGTGGCGTGGTGGCCCGACTCGGCTGCGTGTGGTAGGAGTGGCCGCGTGTGGTGGCAGCGGTGTACAGGTTTCTGGGATTAGTGGGGTGCACGGCCATCTTTTTGCGGCAGCCGTGGTATACCGAAGATGGGTCGGGTTTCTGGATTAGCTGGTGGCTTGGCTTGGCTCACTCCGGCGTGGCTTGTTGGCTCTCTCTCCCTGGCTCTCCGGTTGCTGTCGCCTTGTCGCTGGCAGCTTTGTGCGTCCTGGGAGCTTTCCGTGGAAGGGGAGTTGGGGTGTGCCTCGCTCGCGGCCGCTGGGGGAAGAGGGGGCTGGCTGCGTCTTGTCTGCAGGCGTTGGGGAGTCTCTTGGTTCGTAGAGGAAGGGTTCAAGGGTGTGTCTACCTGAGGGAGTTGGAGAGAGAGGGGTTAAATACCGAGGTGTTCTGTCTTATGGAGGAAGAAATAGGGATATCTCAACCTCAAAGGTGTCTGTCTTATGGAGGTGAAGAGGGGGTTAGGTATCTGATGAGGTGTAGGGGGTTATCTTGTCTGTCTTATGGAGGTCTCGGGAGGTGGAGATATAGGGGATATCTCGATGCTTGGATCTCGAGACTCAGAGGGTTGGAAAATTCTCTCATTTTTGCAGAGAAAGGGTTTAAGTGAGTCTTTCGTGAGGGTTTAGAGAAACAGGGAGGTTTTTGAGTGTTTTTTGAGGTGTTGGAAAGTCTGTGCGAGTACGTAGAGAAAGGGGTTGGGTGTTTCTATGTTTTAAGGAGTGGGAAAGTATACCAGTCTCAGTTCTTAGTGAATAGAGTGTCTGTCTGTCTCGTAGAGTGGGCGTCTGTCTTGGTCTGTGGGGTCTGTCTGTCTGTCTTATGAGGTTGAAGAGTCTGTTATATTGCTTGGGTCTGTCTATATCTCCGAGAAAAGGATGGTAAATTTTTACGTTGTCTGGGTTTGATGTCCGTTCTGTCTCGGTTCATTGAGATGTGAACCCATTTGTAGGCTTGAACTCTTCGTTTCAGTTCATAGGGTATTGAATCCTCGATTGGAATTCTATCTCTCTTACTCTCTTCCTCTTTTCTCTCTCTCTCTCTCTTCCTCTTTTTTTTCTCTCTCTCGTTTCCTCTTTTCTCTCCACTCTCTCTCTTTCCTCTCTTTCTCTTCTCCTCTCTCTTCCTCTTTTTCTTCTCTCTCTCTCTCACTCTCTCTCTCTCTCTTCCTCCTCTCTCTCTCTCTTCCTCTTTTCTCTCTCACTTGTCCTCTTCTCTTTCTCTCTCGCTCTTATATTTCACCTCTGTTGAACTCTTTCTCGGAAACATGAACTCAAGAAAACAGATCTCACCACTCGTTTTTTTTCTCAATATTTCTTTTACTCCAAAATTACAAAACTCTTCTTTAGCAAATTACGCCAATAATTCTCACCGTAATACCTTAATAAATAGCGCTAGTATCCCAGACGTTAAAAATTAAGGATAATGGATAATGTTAATGATAAAATGCAAGGTAGTATCTTATCCTACAGTTGAATCCAAACGCCAGGGGAATGTGTAGCGGGATTGGAGTGCTAAGTATAATGTGCAGAGCGCTTAAGAGGACGTTGTAGAATCTGGTAACCGCTCAACTTCCGGTGTAAAGGCTTTTCTTGCCTCTGTCTGTCCGTTCGTTCGTCTCTCTGTATGTATGTCTGTTTCTCTCTCTCCCTCTTCTCTTTTTTTTTTTTCTTCGTCCCCTCTCTCCATGTCTGCCTGTTTCTCTCTCTCCCTCGCCTCTCTTTTCTCTCTCTCTCCTCCTCCTCTTCCTCTCTCCCTTCCTCTTCCTCTCCTTCTCTCTCTCTCTCCCTTCTTCTTCCTCTCCTTCTCTCTCTCTCTCGTTCCTTTCTCTTTCCTGTCTCTCTCTTCTTGTACGTCTGTCTGTCTGTCTCTATCTCTCTCCATGTCTATCTATCTGTCTTTGTGTCTACTTGTCCGTCCCCTCTCTCTCTCTTCTTTCCCCATATCTGTTTGTCTCTGTCTCTATTTCCATACCTGTTTGTCTGTCTCTCTGTCTCCTTGTTCGTTCTTCTGCCTCTCACTCTCTTTACTTTGTGCTTCCTTGCTTTACCATAATGTGTTGCTTCCGTTTTCTTTCAACTTTGGCTTTTTCTCTCTCCTCTTTCTGCCGTTTCTCTCCTTCCTTCGTTTCTTTCTACTACTTCTCTTTCTCTTTCATTGTGGAACATTTATTTCCAATTCCTTCGGCGCTATTTTTTTTTACTTATTTCTCCTCCTCCACTTCCTCCTTCTCCTCCACTTCCCTCCTCCTTCTTCCTCCTTCCTCCATTTCCTTTTCGCAACCCGGATGTAGGAAAGATCGACTACATAACCCCTGTGTATCCGCATTGAGGGGGGGGAGGGGTACCAATTTACCACCTGTCTCGCGATACAAATGTTTTATACACTTTATATCTGTTCATTTTTCTTCCTTTTCCTTTTGTTTTTCATTGGCGTATTTATTTATTTTTGTCTTTTTTGTTTTTATTTTCCTCGTTTGTGTTTGATGTGATGTTTTTAATGAAGTAATTTTGATGGTTTTACTGTAACGACACACACACACACACACACACACACACACACACACAACACACACACACACACACACACACACACACACACACACACACACACACATATTTTAGTTCTGAGGTTTTGATAAGTTTATTTGTTAATTCTGTTTGTCTAGTTTTTGTTTTCTTATTCTCTAAATTATTTCTATTCATCGAATGTTAGGACGATAACGTGCACAGAGAGGGAATAAAACGCTAAATATTTAATGAAAGATTGACAAAAAACGCCTCTAAAACTCCCATTCACACTTATTCAATAGCGAGACCCAATTCCAATCTAAAGGACTGCAAAAACAACAACAAAAATCCGCTTTTTTTCAAATAACTTAAATTCTCAAAAAGTTTAACAGAATCAAAGCCGTGAAGGTTAGTCCGAGCGCTGCCAATCGGGATGGTCGACTTATCCCTCGAGGCTACACAGGAACTCGACCATTATGGCTTTTGAAGACGCCCTCGGGGGCTGTAACACTTTCTTGCCTTCCAGAACGTGCTAACTGCCTCTTCGCTTGTTACGCTAATTCGGTCATTATTTCCGGGCTTCTTAAGGGGCAATTTCGGGTGACTTGAGGGCGTTAAAGATTTCTTTTTTAAATCAAGGAAAGAAATCCAATTTTTCTTCGTATTTTCTCCTGTTGTTTCTTTTTTTGTTGCGTGGATAATTTGGGTGGTTGCTCAGCACGTGATGTCTATTCCGCTGTGGACGGGTGTGTGTGTGTGTGTGTGTGTGTGTGTGTGTGTGTGTGTGTGTGTGTGTGTGTGTGTGTTGTGTGTGTGTATGTGTGTGTGTGTGTGCGTTCGTGTTTGTGTGTGTGTGCGTTCGTGTTTGTGTGTGGTGTATGTGTGTGTTTTGTCTGTGTGTGTCCGACTAAGTATTTTTCCACACATTGTTCCCCGAGCACGTACACACAATCCCCCCTCCCCGACCACAAGGACTTACCTGAAGATAAACACTGCAGCGTCAGGTGGGCGGCCCGCTACTCTCACGTCGCACTTCCGATGGTCCTCCCCCCCCTTCCTTCCCCTTCCCTTCCCTCTCCCCCCTTCCCTTCCCTTCCTATGGCCCCTTCCCTCTT
>NW_020870406.1:239975-264691 GCF_003789085.1 Penaeus vannamei | reverse complement strand
ACATTTCTTGCATTTAATTCCATTTATCATTGATAATAAATAAATGACTATAAATATACATACTCAGCATTTCTGCCTTTAATCCTTTTCACTTTATCAAGCCATTGACAACCAGCATCACACATACGTAACACTTGTGAATGAGTCAAACACTGGGAGTCACACAGCTGTGGCACCTCTTAACTCATTGCACCAACGCGGCAACATTTATCCAAGAGTCAATATTTGGCCTTAGTCCAACAACAGGCTTATCCTGATCCTCTGTGGCTTTGACCAAGGTGTACTAAAGAGTGCAGGAAAGTCATGTGCTGTGCATCCAAAACAGACAGAACACTAAAAAAAAGATGCTAATGGGAAGGAGGGTGCATGACAATGACTGACATGTCCATACTAGCACGGAACAATCTTACAAATGGCTACTCAAAGCGAGCTTGTACTATGGTCAACTCTGGTGTAACAGGACTTTATGCATCATTATGTGGAGCTGTCAAAAAAAGCTATATATAAATATAAAAGCTATATTATTCTATAAAGCTATCATTAGTATAATAAACACAATGCAAGAGATAAAATCTCTTCTTAAAAGCCTGGACTAAAAAATAACTACAAAAGAAAAAGACAAAGCCCCAAAACGGGTTACTATATACAACAAAACACTGTACAACACAAAATCATATAAAGGAAGAGGTATAAGTAATAGGGTGATCTAAGAAGTCAATGAAGGCCCTTGGCACAGCGCACAGCAAAAATACGCTGTCCCTGGCTTACAGTCCACCGAGGTCTCCACAGAGCCAATTGCCAAGAGGTTAATGAGGGTGGATGACCATTAATTTTTTCATGGTAGGTTACTATTCCTAAAATCTTGTATACTATATCATATTGATTACTGAGAGTAAAAATTTGGAAAGCTTATCAAGAAATTCATAGAAAAACAAAACAAAAAACAAATAACACTGATGAAAAAGGCCAAAACAAGCCGATTCCCAGCCCTAGACTCACCGTGGATCCAGCCAGGTCCTCCTCATTGTCTGAAGGCTGTGGGGAGGTCACAGGGGTCGAGCCGGGGCACTTGGCACCCCCTGGGTCGTCTGAGAACAGGCCCCCCAGGTGCAGCCCCTCTTCGCTCACATCCTCACCTGTGGGGAGAAGGGGCTTTCAGTACGGGCTGAGATTAAAATACTTGAGAGCACTGTGAGGGAGAAGGGAAAGGAAGGAAGGAAGAATGAAGGACATAAAGAAAGGAGGGGAAGGAGGAGGAGAGGGAAAAATATGAAGAAGAAAAAGAAGAAGAAAATAGAGAGGAAACATGAATATGATTCCCGCACACATATACGCACATGCACATACACAAACTCTCCTCTCTCCCTCCTTCCCTTCCTCTATCCTTTCCCTGAAACCCCTCATCACTAAAATTTCAAGTCACACTAGACCTCAGTCAACACCAGGAGTAACCAAGCAACCCAAAAACACCAATAGCTTACTCACCCTGTGGCTTAGACTCGTGTCTCTCTCGTTTGCGGTGCGCTCTCTTGCGCTTTCTCCACTGCTGTGTTGACTCCTCCTGTGGGAAGATCTTGGTGAGTTCCGCCTTGCCCACTGTTGGCACGTTCTTCAGTAGCTGCAGGTACACGCCGCCCGAGGTTCTTCTTCTTGAGCCATTCTGTGAAGAAGAGAGTCAGGAGATGGGATAGAGATATATATATATTATATATATATATATATATATATATATATATATATATATATAGAGAGGAGAGAGAGAGAGAGAGAGAGAGAGAGAGAGAGAGAGAGAGAGAGAGAGAGAGAGAGAGAGAGAGAGAGAGAGAGAGAGAGAGATATAAACAGATAGATAGACATAAATATAGATATATACAGATAGATATAAATATATTCATGATCATTATTATACAAATAAATAAATATATAAATAAATAAATAAATAAATAAATATATATACATATATATATATATATATATATATATATATATATATATATATATATATTTATATATATATGTAATATGTAATATATATTATATATATAATATATATAATATATATATATATATATATATATATATATATATATAATACATATATATATATATATATATATATATATATATATATATAATATATATATATATATATATATATATATATATATATATATATATATATATATATTATATATATTATATATATATATATATATATATATATATATATATATATATATTATATATATATATATATATATATATATATATATATATATATATTATATATATATATATAGATATATATATATATATATATATATATATATATATATATATATATATATATATACATATATATGTTTGTACAATAATTTATGAAACTAAAAATAATGATAAATCAACAAATTATTTTCAAACAGATTTTTAACAATGACATCTAAATTGATGTATTATAAATATGTTTCAACCTATTGTCAGAATCATCAATATATGGGGTTGTTGAACTGCATTCATAATAAAGGTCAAGTTCTATTCAGTTTCAATCTACCCATTCTTTGAAAAGTTAGCACCCTTAGTCAATGGGACTTTTGCAACAGTCTGTAACATTTACTATGACAACAGGACTAAAAAACATCATCAAAAGGTTCAAAAGGATTTCACAGAGAGGTAAAAGAAATGACCAATGAGGCTGGGAATACATATAGAGGAGATCTATACACATTAGTAAAGATACAAGCATAATCAATAAACAAAATCTGGTAAAGAACACTGAAAATACACTGAAGAATAATGAAAAAGTGAGACCTTCATTTGATGAGAAATCTAACGAACTTCAAACAGGAAACTTACCAAGATCATGAGGCCCCCTTCGCGCTCCACTTTCTGCGTCTCTTTGTATAGCTCAAGGGCCTTTTCGCGTCCTAGGACCTCCACCACTCGCACTGTGGGTATGTGTACATTGCATAAATACATCATCTTAAACACATCATTTACATTATATCTCCACAACACTGGGATAACTTTGTACCTTACTTTGTCAATCTTTACACAGCTTTCAATAAAATATCCTTCTTCAAGGGCTCCCTCTGTAACAGAGAAGGGAGGGAGAGAAACTCGGCGGCAAAGGGCCCCCTCCTTCCTTCATCAAACAGATCTCAAAATCTAAACATGTTCATCTCCCTTTCCCAATTGACCATACATACTCAAGATCAAAAAACAACACTAGACTGATTAGACATAAAAAACATAACTAGTTGGCCAAAAAAATTCAGTTACCATGAGTGTAATCTTGTGGGTAACAATTTCATACTAGTGTCACATACACTACACCCACTACACATAAACACAAACTATATACTCAGATTACAAACCCACACCACACACGTACACTTTCTGCTCTTTATTACAACTTGAAATTCAAAACAGAAAAAAATTGGATTCTCCCTTACGCAAATTAGCTATAATGGACATTAGAAAACGAAAAGAAAAGAACAGGAAAAAAGAGAAACAAATAAAATAAGGCAATCACGAACAGCCTAAATACCTATGAGTTCTGGTTTCCTCTCATGAAGTCCCTCGGCGATGGAGAGTCCAACCTCCTCGTCCGTCATGGTGTCATCCTCCAGGCTCAAGTCCACCAGCTCTCGAGGCGAGCCCTCCATCTTGGGCTTTCTGTAGCCAAGACGCTCCTTCACGTGGCGCTTTCTGTCCATTCTGGATGTGGATTGGAGGGGGGGGGGGCATGAGACATAATAATGATAATAATTTGCTAAAAAACATTAATAATAATACCAATAATAACAGTAACAAAATAATAAAAAAAACATAAAACAATAAAATAAATAAATAAATAAATAAATACAATGCTAATAAAAATAAATTATAATCCTAAAATAACAGAACAGTGGCACAGAGCGAGAAAGATCCAGATGATGTATGTGAGAGACTAGAGTAGCTAACACTAAAATATATACCAATCAAAAATGAAAGTTAAATTAAGTCATTTTAGACTCAATCATCTTATTTGCAACAATCTTGGCTATTTGCAAATGTGCACAAAGTCATATTCACGCAAATGTGCACAAAGTCATATTCACCACAATTATGGAAGGCTTGTCACATAAGGCACACTATTTTTCCATAACTTTTTCCTTACAAATTAGGCACATGTAGCACCCACTAATATACCTGGTGCTGTTTGGCAAGTTTCCTTAAGCCACACCTACAATACCCCCCCCCCCCCATACCCCTACTCCCTTGGAGGCCCACCTCTGCCGAAGCCAATCCTACTGCCTGCCTCTAGCCTCCTGGGAATGAAGTGCAGCGCTTGTGAAGTAGTAATTCTGGTGCTGCATGGCAAATTCCATCCAGACAAACCGTAGCTTTCTTTCTCTTCCTAATATTATGTATCTCCCAGTATATTACTGTCTTTTAACTATCTATAAATATAGATATCTATAAATACATCTAAATACACATTTAATTGTTCTGTATGATAAAAGAAAAAAATTCATTCCATGTGTTTATCATTTAAATATTCAAATCAATCTAATGTCACTTTCATTCATACTCAAGGGGTAACTTTGATAACTTTCAACTTTGCGCTCTACTGACACTCAACATATTTGAGACATGAAAATTAAATACACATTTTCTAAATTTGGGGTCTTCCAGTGCTGCAAACCAAAATGTGCCTTCATGATGCCAGAAAATCACAACAATCATGGCACATATGCATATGGTTAACCATATTACCATATAAGAAATAGAAAAAAAAAGGTAGATATATATGAACTAATCCCTGTATCACAATGTAAATAATAATAATGAAAAAAATAAAGAAATTTAAACATAATGAAAATAGAAAAAAAAAAAAAAGACTCATCCAACCAACCTCTTTTTCTTCAACTCTTCCGTTTCTTCTTCTTCTGAATTTTCTGGCTCACTCCCGTGCACTCTCAGAGCCTGGGAGTAATCGTAGGACTCAACACTCCGATCGCCCTGGTCTAGTCTGCGCTTCAGGCCAAAACCACCAATTTCTTGTGACAAAACCTTAATTGGGGTAATTGGAGAAAAAAAGAGAATAAAAATTAAGTTCAACATATACATTTACTGATAGCTTGTTTTCTGGAATCAGCATGTCCTCAAATCCATCAAATTTGACATCAATGACTTCTTCATGATGTCTAGAATGGAGTCATACTGATTTTGGTCGGCACTTAGCTACAATTACAATGGTACAAAACCCAATAGGTAGTAGGAGGGTATGAGGTATCATCAGGAAATAGCAGATTAAATAATGTGGCAACTAGAGGGCTTGTAAAGGTACAAGGTAATTCCTTACAGTATGGACGCACTCACCAGAGACTAAGTCCCCAGCTCCCCGTCAAAACATATATTCATTAGTCTAAGTTGCTGTGACTGGGCGTGCACTTCAGGCACTACCCCAACACCCTCAGGGACACATTGTCTTCACCTCAGTATGCTCAGCAAGATAGAGCTAAAACTCAGGAGAACCAAGTGCACAAATGCTGAGAGCAGCGCTTTCTGCAATCTTCTTTCTTTATTTGTGGCATTACCATTCATGTCTGAAGATTATTTCTTGTACTGACCACTGCAACTTTTTGTCCTCTACAAGAAGTTCATATTCAATTTGCCCTTACTTGGTATGTCCATACTATAAATATTAACCAGTCCAAGCGACACATCTCAAGAGTGATATCCTGACCCATCTTAGGAGATGACTCCAGGAGGTATGCAACCCTTGCCACGTACTCTCAGTCCCCAGTTGCTGTGCAAATGATCGGAGTTTTTGGATGTTCATGTTATTCTCATTTACTAATTCTGCCAACTAGTTCTGCCATCTCTGGTCAGTAGACATCAACAAGATCCATCGACACCAAATTTGACAGATTTTAAGATGTGGACCTAGTCTTGTAACTTACTCAGTACATTATGCACATAAAATATACAACATATGGATTATAGATGCAATATACAACATGACCATTATTTTCACGCATGTTAAATTTATCACAAAGAGAACATCTACAGAAACCAAAAAATAAATTCATATATTTATCACAATACAATTATCATTCTTATTAATTCACCATTAATGTTTATCTTTATTCAAACTCACCTGTTCCTCCATGACTGTCGACCAAATGTTATTTCTACGTTTGGGTTTGGCAATGTGTCTGGCTTCTAATTCTCCACTTCCTACTGTCCAGCCTTTGGGGTCGTGACTGCAAAAGCGATTCTTAATTAGATATTAACCTTACACTGGGTAAATACTTGTAATTCAAAACATGCATCCTTCTGTTGTAAACTGTCAACTGACATAATAATGCATAAGTTATGTACATAACTTAAGCATTATTAGAGTGAAAAAAAGCGAGTGAACAAGAGTGAAAAAAAGCGAGTGAAAACAAAGCAGCAAAAGAAGCAATAAGGTACAAGGTCCTATGCATCTTTTAGAGTTTTCCTAATTTCTAATCCTTTTATTGACAAAAAGATGATAATAATTTGTAGTGAAAAACCTGTGACACATATGTGACTCATAGAAAACATCTGATAATCATATATCAGCCCCTTTCCACATATAATACTAACTACTCATGATTAAAGAAGAAAGAACAAAAAAAGAAGACGATGATGATGAAGATGAAGATAAAGATGAAAGATGGAGATGGTAATGAAGACGAAGACAAAGACAAAAAAGAAAAACAACAAAAAGAAAAAAAGCAATTATTCTGAATGGGAGCAAGCAGACAGAGAAAAAGTTATGTAATGATCATAAATAATGCTTAAAGCAACACTCTCCGATATGAAAAAAGAACACGCAAAGCTAACATAAGCCCAAAATTCTTTATGAAAGTCCCCATATCAAGATATTCAGCAATATGTTGAGTTCTGTTCTTCAAACTCCAACAATGATAATAATCAACAAACTTCGATTATGTACATTCTGACAAAACAGAGTTCATACACCTCCTTATTGATTTATCTAGCCACTGAGAGCCAGTCCAGCTACTTTGCTAGTATTTGATGAAATGTGAAGCAGAGGGTCATTGACATAAAGTGATCCTTTTCTAAAAATCGGCCAAAATAGAAACCGACCTTTCAACTGTGCTGGTCTCCATCTTGCTGACGTTTGGGCGTTTCCGTTTGGGGATGCTTGGCGCATCTGAGTCTGAGTCTGATGAATATTCTTCATCACTTGAGGGCATGTGACGAGGGGCATGGCGGTACTGGGAGGCATCGGGACGAGACACAGGTTTGTATACCAGCTGTTGATAATGAGGAGAAAAAGGTCAATGAATTGATCTTATCAATGCTTAACATAATTGTATTCATTCACTCATAACAGAGAAAGGTCTTAGTAACTGACTATTATAATTTTCCAAGTAGCCTATGAAGCACACCAGTATCATAAAAATGTGTAAACGAAAATTCACGCAATATATATATGACTGATCATATGTGTGTGTGGGGGAGGGGGTACATGTACTTGAGTGTATGTGTGAGTGTTCACGTATGTGTGCATGTGTATAAGAAAGCACAAGTATTCCTTGATTTTCTTCTTCCTTCCAGCAACACACCAAAGACACAAACAAAATCATGTCTCATATGATCTCGTCTCATTTGCAGGATAACTATCAAGGTCCTTCTTACTCTCAGCGTCCTTACCGTGCCACCATATAATGCACTTTCTTGCAATAGCCAATGAAAAATCATATTGATAAATGTTCAAGTCATCAGAATAAGTATCAAGAAAATTATTCTGATTCTCATTTCTTTATCAATTAAAAGATTACTGAAAATGATATGACTAGTTCTTAATAAGGCCACATTTAATGCCTCGTGAAATATATCAATTTGTTCTTCACATACTATTCATGATTACATATCAGTTTGCTAACTTCTGCTGTGCACATGAGATTTAACTTGACTAAAGTCTGCACTTGAGCACTACAGATACATAGGAATTGGCATGGTACTAATTTGCACTGTAAATTATATATGAATAAATGCATGTGATATGTTGAATAATGCAGTGCAAATAAACACTAAAATCACAATACTTTCAACTCGGTAGTATTTAGTTCAAGGGCCAAAACTACTAATTTGGCTGTCTTGGCATATTTATGTGGATGATAGATGACAACTATCAATTTTAAATTTTATTCTTAAAAAGCTATCGTGTCAATGTAATACCTACACTGGACATCTTGAACAACTTGATATTGGATCTTACACATTCACGTGAAAAGTGTGTGATATAGCCTTACAGTACGAATTTGTAGCCTGGAGAGATACTAGACTGTAGGGTATTTTTCTTGTGCGGGGAATATTACATTTTTACATACGTGGAAAACATCATTCTGTCTACATTTGCACAGACGGATCTGCAGACAGATGATGAAACAAGTGAGCGGAAAAGACAAAAGAATTTAATGCGCAGATAATTTTTTTTTAAACTAAGTATGTGCGGAAAGTTATCCGAGAACTACATTTGTGCGGACAGAATTTGACCAAATAATTTTTGCGCATACCAAACTCTACAGTCTGGGAGAGATAAACGCAAGATGCACTGAGGAATTAATAGCATAACAGATAGCATAGACATACCTAAGACAAAACAAATTAAGGATCTATATGACAACTAACATGCACAACAGAAAAGCAAAACACAACTAAGGAAATTTTTCCCTGCGTCATGATAAGGAAAACTCCCCACAGCAATTCATTTCAAACAAATGCAATTAATTGAATTTCAGAAATTTATTGTGGGCATGGACCTTAAAATGTGCACATGCATGCACCTGGAGAGTTCAATTTTTTCTAGAAAATGTGCACATGAAATCAAGAATGTGCACATGGGTAAGAAGACCACACGTGGGATCTTGCATGCCAACTGTAAAGTCCTCGTTGTTGACTAGATTACATAAACTCCTTGTTGCGTATTTTGCATTACTATTAAGTATCGGTATCATTCCACATTAAACGCTGTAAATTTAACAACTAAATATATAACCAAAATATCATAATGGATATGGGCTTGTGCCCGAGATGCCCCAGAGAGATCTTCATTCCACAAAAAAGTTATGCATACAATAATACGCAAATCTTTGAATAAATCTATTAGCATCAAGAATAAAATAAAAAAGAAAACGAATTTTAAAATGACAGAAACAATATCAAAATGCAAGGTGATAATAAGAGATACAAGACCTTTGGATCATAAAATTAATGTCAACAAATTTTAAAATTCAAAGCAAAATCCTTTCCTTCGTCCTCCTCTCTTTCTCCTCCTTCTCCTTCTCTCTCTCTCTCTCCTTTCTCCCCTCTCCTCTCTTCTTCCCCTTCTCTCCATCCTCCTTTTCTCCCTCTTTCCCTCTCTCTCCTTCTCCCTCCCTTTCTTCCCCCTCTCTCTCTCCTTCTCTCCCTCTTCCTCCCTTCCTCTCTCTCTCTCTCTCCTCCTTCTCAACTCACATCAAAACTGTCCTCATTGTCATCAGAAATCTCCCCCTCTTCCTTTTTATCCATTATTGAAGAGCGATTTTCAAACGGTTCCTGGGCCGAGAATTTCCCTTGGGCTGCGAGGGACACAATGTAAACAATGACAAGCGACGAGCGGGATGCGCAGCCTGGCCGGGGGGTGAGAGGGGCGGGGTAATGTTTTTTTTTTTTTTTAATGTTTTTGTTATATTTTATCCCTTTTGTGTGTGTGTGTGACTCTTTGCGAGGATGGTGAGGGTGTGTGTGTATCGGGGTGGGTGGGGGGGGGGACACGGCCAGGTCTGGAAAGTGGGAAAGTTAATTCTTATTAATCTTTTTTAAAAGTATTTTTGTTTTATTATGGCTATTCATTATTTTTGAGGGGTGTTGAAGGAGTCTGTTTCTATTCTTTGTTTAGTATTTGGTTCAAGTATTTGTTTACTGTGGATAAAAGATGAAAGGAAAAGATGAAAGAAAAACTCTCTCTCCTCTCTCTCTCTCTCTCTCTCTCTCTCTCTCTCTCTCTCTCTCTCTCTCTCTCTCTCTCTCTCTCTCTCTCTCTCTCTCTCTCTCTCTCTCTCTCTCTCTCTCTCTCTCTCTCTCTCTCTCTCTCTCTCTCTCTCTCTCTCTCTTTCTCTTTCTATCTATCTATCTATCTATCTATCTATCTATCTATCTACCTATCTATCTATCTATCTCTCTCATATTCTTTTTTTTTTCAACTGCTTTTATCTATTTCTCACATACACATCAATTCACCGCATGTAAACTGAAACGTTGCCAGAACAGCTGAATAGATTCGTGTGTGTTGACTAAAAGATGAAAGATCCCCCCCCCCCCTCTCTCTTCTCTCTCTCTCTCTCTCTCTCTCTCTCTCTCTCTCTCTCTCTCTCTCTCTCTCTCTCTCTCTCTCTCTCTCTCTCTCTCTCTCTCTCTCTCTCTCTCTCTCTCTCTCTCTCTCTCTCTCTCTCTCTCTCACACACACACACACACACACACACACACACACACACACACACACACACACATATATATATATATATATATATATATATATATATATATATATATATATATATATATATATACATATATATATATATATATATATATATATATATATATATAGTATATATATATATATATATATATATATATATATATATATATATATATACAGTATATATATACCGTATATATAAGTCGATATTTCCATGTATAATGATGAGTTCAGATGTACTTTTGGTTGAACTGTTTCTATTTGGCTGAAATTCTTATGTGTCGAATATCTTTTGAATTTTGTAACGCCCAACCATTTTCCATTTTTTTTAAAGATTATCCCTTTTTCCTTTCCTTCTCCCGAAGTATCACGTTCAATTTCATATCTAATTTGAAGTCTGTCCGGTTTGATTTCTTTTCGCCACTCTTTGTAGATGTCACTAGAAATATTTAAGTCTATATGGTGTCCAAGGTGACCTCCGTTGCTTATAGATATACAGAGAAAAGTCAAAAGATATATTTTTGGGGGAAATTTCTATGACGCAATAGAAATCATGAACGTTGGGCAGTTGATTCGAGTATGCGAACGCAAACTTAAAAAATATATATATTGCATGTGAGTTTAACGTTGAATTAGAATATTGTTAATTTCAGTGACACATTAGCATTATTTATTATATATGATGAAACCATGAGGAATGCGTTAAATATCTACCAAAGCCTAAAAGAAAGTGTAAATTTAAGACGAACGGAAGCTTTAGAAAACTCAGTGAGTTCTCTCAGGCAAAATTATATCCAAATATAACTCAGGCCTTTCGCAATTTTAAAATATGTCAATTAAAGGAACGAAATGCACACACAAACCATAAAACACACCTCCAAAAATTATATTTATCTTAAAACCTAAAAGAAAGACCGCCTCGCAAGTTCAGTCTTACGCGAACGTTCGACCTCAGAGACCCACATGTTCGAGAAATTTACAGCAGTGTTTACATCGTTTCGGGAGAAGCAAACTATTATTTATTTTATTAATTGTGAGTATTTGATGTCTTTCTGCGTGATAAGAATCGTGAATGTCGTAGCTAGTGTTTGAGAGGCTTTAGAGGAAGATTTTAAGTGTTTATTAGAGAGAAAAGAAGGTTTTATGAGATGTTTACATGCTGGAGGTCTCCAAAGCAACACGAGTTTGTTGATTTAACCATTCTCTCTTATTTTTGTTGTGGATTGTGTCGTTTTTGAGGCATTTTATCCAGAATTAATGCCCTTATTTGTGTAATTATAAGAAAATAGTCTTTGTTGTTGATATTTAGGACTTAAATGCCGATATTGGTTCCGCTTCCCCCGTCTTGCTCGTGAAAGAGGAATTTGACTTCTTTTTCTTTCAAGGGAAACGGTTCTTGAGAGTCTTTAGGTCGATGAATTCTAAAGCACTCTGTCAGAGCAATTTGGTATTGTGGCTGACATACCTGAAAGTGGCAGTGGCTGTCAGTCGCTCTCTTTTGTTGGATGCTATACACAACCCAGATTGTAGGTTTTTTCTTGCGCGGGGAATATTACATAACATTTTGTCTACATTTGCGTGGACGGATCTGCGGACGGATGATGAAAGAAGTGCGTGGAAAGGTCAAAGGAAATTTATGCTAAGTGAATTAAAAAAAGAACTTGCGGAAACCCGAAACTACATTTGCAACGGACAGAATTTGAATAGTTGTGTAAACAAACTACTTATATTCTCTTCAGGATTTTAGGATGAGTAAGAGCTTTCAGTCATTTTTAGAAGGTTTTTGTCTGTATGTGAAGATGCATGCACACAACCTTTGGAACTTTATTGTACCATGGAAATGTCAGCCCTGCAGCACACTCACTATGAATACTTTTTAGATAAATGAAGCTTACTGATTCAATGTCACATTTTCTCAAGTTATATATCAAATTCATTTTTTATAATAAGATGCGGGTTTATTTTATGATGTTGAATATTTGTACATTATTGGCATACTAAAGTATTTAGTGTATCTTGTTTTATGCAGTGCAATGAACAGGAAGGTACTGCAAGGAATCCTATAATCATCAGGCTCAGACCCTATGCACTGTAACTACAAGCTAATATTCATCCATTTATGATAGTATTTGGTTCAATTGTATTATTTATATACATTTCTTGGTCATCTAATGATTTAAATGGCAAAAAGGCTGCTACGGAAAAGTGGCCAGCCCTGGTTTGTTGTTGTTGTTGTTTTTGTTGTTGGAAGGGGGAGGGGAGGGGGGGGGAGAGGTAACATCAACCCCATGAACCGATCCCCAGTTCTCAACATTCATTTTATTTTTTTTAATCTCTTTGTTACTTGTGCTCATATTTCAGTATAATTTTTCCCCACATTTGTGTAGTACAAGGTTTTTGCCTGTAGTTTACAGAATAACTAAAAATATGACACTTTCATCTGTAGTATTACCTTTGCAAGTTGATAATAAGAAAATTGAGCAACACGTAATATTTTGTTATACACAGAAAGTAATGGGACTGATAATCAAAGAGAAAAACTACACTCACTAATACATATAATAATCTATATGAACAAAAAATAACCTCAGAAATAAAGAAAATAGACCGTGACAAATGCCATGTAAAGAGTACGTCCATGGTGATTGGGTGGGGTCCAAGGGTAGAGCCTCAATAGGGAAATAGGATGATTGGATGGCGGTCTGGTGGTAGAGGCCTCAGGTTAGGAAGGTTTTTTGGTTCTTATTGTGATATTTGTGGATTTCCTAAGATTGGGTGGAGTAATAGTGACATTCTCAGAATGGCAATACTTTCATTTATATCATTTGCCATGGAAAATAACAAGAGGTTCACACATATTATAGTATTGATAATTGAAAAAAGTAATAATAATTGCAAGATTAGATGACTGTGTGAAACTAAAAAATTACTCTATTTCTTGTAAACCTTATAATCAGTTCATATTCCAGAATTCTTTGTCTTCTTTATCAATATTGATAATGAAAATCAACCATTTTCCAGAGTTACAACCCTAAAGCATGGTGATGGAGACACGAATCTGACTTCTCGGAGGAGGAGGAGTACTCAGACTATGAGGAATTGATCTCCGATGACGATGAATCAGATGGCGAGGTGAGAAGGGAATGCTGGTCTGCTTTTTTTTTTATATTATTATTAACTTTTATTAGTTGTAGCCTTTTTGTAAATTTATAAGCAAGACAGATGTGAAAATAAACCAAAAAGAAATGTACTGTGATTCTCATTAGACAGTTGTAGAAAGTGTTTTTGTTTTTGATATTACTCTCAGAGACAATGTATGTATCTCTTTTCATTTAAAGAAATAAGTGATTTTCTAGTTAACAAATAATCTTTCGCTGAATTTTTGCTTACAAATTTTGGTAATCAAGATATTCAGGAAGTTTGATTGGAAATGTTATTTATCAGGAATTATGTATTGATTGATGTTCTGTCTTATTTACAGCTGCAAAGAGCCTTTGAAAGAGGGGACATAAAGCCTGGATTGAACTTTGCAGCAGACATTGATGCGCGGAATAAGGAAATGAAGAATGATGTGGTAAAGTTACTCGTTTTTGTAATGTTCTATTTGTTATGTATGTAATTGTACGTGTAATTTTAGAGTTGACAGCTGGAGGTTTTATTGGATACATTTTAGGTCTGTTGAAGTAGAAAGACAGGATTTGTTTAAAAATTTATGAGAATATTAGTAGTTTTTAAGAATGAAATGAAGTGATTTTTGGACAACAGCCCAAAAATCCTTCACTAAGACTATGTTGCATACAAATTAGGTGCATATGGTCATGATAAAGTGATTGAGCTTTGCATTGTTGATCATATAACTCAGACGTAAAAGTACAATGCTAAGTCGTACAGAGCTAAAATTTTCTTGATTTTTTTATTCTAAAGATATATTTTTATTCTTGCTTACATTATAGGCTGGTCTTGAACAAAAACTAAAGGAGTTCAAACAGAGACGTGGATTGAACGGTGCCCCTTGGCCTAGACGTTGAGGTAAGTCGACTGCAAGAACAAAAAAAATAGGTTTCCGACTTCTTTTTGATAATTTGTATATTATATTATCTATATATATATATATATATATATAGGTACTAATTGAGGGCATCTATGTAAATCTATTTTCTGTAATGAGTTTTAAGGTAGTAGCCTTGTTGAGTCATAGTCACAGATTTTTATTTTTCATTTATTTTGATTTATTTTTTTTTGTTTATTTATTTATTTATTATTTATATTTTTTTATTATTATTTTTTTATTATTATATTATTATTATTATTATTATTATTATTATCATTATTATTATTTTTTTTTTTTATTATTATTATTAATATTTTTTTTTTTTTTTTTTGAGAAATATTTGATTTCGTGTATGCATTCACATGTGCTTTTTAACATCCTTGAGTATTGAGTTAGAAGTAATCGAAATATACAATATGTCTCATTATATTATATATTTTTAAAGTTTGCCTTGTTTTTATCTGCACCGCATAAGTTTGTACTGGCTTGCAAACCAAACTTAGAATTATTTCATAATCTTTGGTATTGTGAAAGCAGTTATCATTAAATCATATATTTTTATATTTTTCATTAGAAAATGCAAAAGTTGGTACCAGATAATTAATATATATCATGAAAGCTAAAGTTTTTGTAGCATATAAGGGTATCGTTATATAAAGAAAATAAGGGAAGAGTTAAGAATGAGTTGAATAATTACATTAATAATTCACGAGGAAAAGAAAAATGATAATCTATTAACAGAGAATGAGGATGTTAATGGAATTGTCTCACAGATAATGTCCAAAAATGGGATTAGGGGGAAATACATGCACCTCAGAGAAAAATTTGGCCTCAGCCTGTGGAATGTCATTTGACCGCAAGAGATTTAACGCCCATGATAGCGGATTTTCATGATTCCTTCAAATAGATGTTGATTCAGGGGGAATATAAATTTATAGATTGTGAAACCGTATATCAATTTAGTAATAAGTTCAAATGCACTAATGGGCATGATTCATGATTCATTCAAATAGATTTTGATTCAGGGGGAATATAAATTTATAGATTGTGAAGCCATATATCGATATAGTAATAAGTTCAAATGCACTAATGGGCACGGGAAGAGCTGAATTTATAGTTTCCTGGAGCAGTTTTCTTATTTTTGTAATTTTTAGTATTGATAGCCCTCCCCAATTTTAGTGATATTTATAGCCCATTGAAGTTACACATCAAAATATGGAATTTTCAAGTATAAGAAGAAAAAATGTGTGTGTATATGTATATATATATATATATATATATATATATATATATATATAATATATATATATATATATATATATATATATATATATTTATAATTGTACATATATAGTTATATAGAGAGAGATATGAATATATAAGATATATATAAGTATATAATATATATATATATATATATATATATATATATATATATATATATATTATATATATATATATATATATATATATATATATATATATATATATGCAATATACGTATATGTATATGCATACAGAAAAAGGGTAGAAAGAGTGAAGAAAAGATAGTAAATATGTATTTTTTAGGAGATTGTGAGAAAAATAAAACTGATATGATTCCTAAGTCTGCATTGATATGAAGTGGAGGTTTCCTAGTCTTATCAAAATATTTTTAAAAATGCATTTACTTTGAGATATCAAAGCTTATTTCTTTCGGAACAAGTGACTTAATTGCTTGTCCATGCCATATTTGAAAGTTTGATTCTAACTTTTCCATATTAAGGCCAGATTTTTGTTCATTTGTTTGTTTATTATTATTATTATTTATTTATATTATTATTTTTTTTTTCTTATATTTTTCTTTTTCTTTTTGAGACGGGGGCTACTAAAATTTTGGAAAATCATAAAAGCGAAACCAAGTCCACATGAAATGTTAAAATGTGCCAGCATAAACCACTTTGTAAAAGAAAATAAGCAGTACTTTGTTTATATTTCAGAAATTACAACCTAATCTGTAAACTACAGAATCAGCTGTTACAAGAGAAATGTATGAAAATTGGAGTCTGTCCCTTTAATTAGCAACTGATAAACACCCCCCCCCCCCCAACACCAGCGATATCCCGTCAATTACTCGATTAAGCAGATTCCTCACTTGTGTTTGACCTCAACAGATAGCTGAACACGCCAGGGTGCGCGAGACCAGAATGAAAGGTACCGTGAAGAACTTCAACCTGGATGAAGACCCAATCCACAATGACTTCAAACGGGAAATGATTTTCTACAGACAGGCTCAGCAGGCGGTTCTGGATGGGTATGAACGACTTGAAAAGCTGGAGAGGCCAACGCTTAGGCCTGACGACTATTTCGCGGAAATGGCCAAAAGTGATGTTCACATGCAGAAGGTAGTATTGTTTTAGGGGTTGTTTTCTTTCTTTCTTATTATTCTTATTTTTATTTTATTTTAATTTTTTTTTTAAGTAATTTTCATATTCTTAGAAACTGAGAAAGCAAATCTAAGTGATCATGAAATTTAATTGCCTGGCATTAAGCTGAAGTAATTCATTATAAAATGCCTTGAAATTAATGAATATTCAGCGAGAAACATTCCGAAATTTACATCTTGCATCCACAAGTTTCTAAGTCTTGCGAATCACCCCCAGGTCCGAAAAAGGCTGATGAACAAGAAGGCAGGACAGGAAATGAGCGAGAAGGTTAAGAAGATCAGAGAAATCAAGAAATTCGGCAAGAGGGTCCAGATAGAGCGAGAGCAGCAGAAGCACAAGGAAAAGAGAGAGATGCTAGAGAAAGTTAAACAGTTTAGGAAGGTGAGCGTCTTGCTAATATTGACTTTTTGTTCCACTTTTTACCCTCCTGGCATTCGGTTCTTGATTCAGGTGCATATGTTTTTTTACTGCCTAATTTTGAATGGTAGAATTGATTGTGAGGAGACGAGTGTGTAGTAGTGTAGTGTTTAAACTTTAAAGTGTAGTATTTGCGCTGTCATTGATGTTTATTGGAAACGTGGTAGAATAAGATTTATTTTCCTCTTGTTTAAACCTCCCTTGCTATTTTGTATTGTTAAGGTATAGACTAAATAGTATATACAGATATACAGCTGGAATTATACTATAAGCAAAATCCACAGCAATACGAGTCCAACTCAACTTGTTAGCAATGTATTCTGGGTGTTTCAATTTTCCTGTCATTATTCTCAACTGAAGAGACTCTAGTTGGACTCTAAATGTAGTGTTTTTTTTTTTTTTTGTATCCAGTCTTTGAGTGGTTGTGAGGCTTTAACCCAATCCCGACGGGTCATTTTCCGATGCGCGCGACCCTTTCCCCGGGTAGTATTCGCAGCGGCCTGGGCGTTGCTGCCGGGGACCCGTGCCATATCCCTATGGCGCGCGACCGCTCACGCGCAATACCAGCATTCCTTGCCTTTTCTTTGTATCACTAAGATTTTTTTTTTTTTTTTTTTTTTTTTTGTTATTATTTCCTAAAGTATATATTTGCTATGTTTTCCTAAAAGTCAAGTATGTATGACAGTTTTTTCGTAGTATAGACTCCACAGTTGATAATTATTCGCCTTTACTCTGAATAAAGTAAGCAGTTTGATGTATGATCGTATTTATAACCATAGTTTTTTTTTTGTTGAATTTCCTTATTCATTTTTTTAGGTTATCATATAAACTATCCAAGTTTTCACACGAGGTCTATATTATTACTTCATGAGCAAGATATAGCTTTCAATTTCTCTTCTCAGTGTAGTTTTATAAGTACGTTATCACATCATATACGTAATACGCATATTTTTTTTATTTTTTATTCCTGTTGTAAGTTATTTTTGGGAGTCGTATTTGTTCAATATCATTAGATCACGTCCTGTAAAGAAGCTTTTTTTCTTTTTTTCTTTTTCCTTCTTTCTTTTCTTCATTCTTTTCAAAGTGTTTCAATATTTTATGTTATATCAAGATTATTTTCTTCAGTATTCTTTTCATATTGGTGTGTAAAGAAATAGTGTGGTATATGAGGATATAGAAAGTTTTTTTTCACATTTCGTATTTTATTTACGAAAGTAAAATATATACAATATGTACAAGGTCGTGGCGTGAGGAGGATCACCTAGACGTAGATGCGTTCAGAGTGTGATATTCCTCAAAGCAGGAAGTCCGACAGAGAGAAACATCACACCCTGAACACATCATCTTGGTCATCCTCCTCACGCCACGAGAGTAGCACAGTTTGCACCGACGGTATCGGTCGTGAGGCGTCGAAATCTGGCAATGGATACCCTGAAGAGCCGGAGCAGGCGCGGAGAGCGGGAGCGGGACCGGGACCGTGACCGCGACCTGACCTCTCTACCATCGCGACTCCCCAGCTGCATGAGATCTTCAGACAGCCTTTTCCTGAAGATCAGCTGAGTCAATCGCCCTCCGAGCACCTTGTGCAAGGAGAAGGCGTTGACGACTGTCATATCAACAAGGTTGAACAAAACCTTCTTGTACCACTTGAGGGACTTGCGAGTGCTCGGTACGATACAGCCAGCTGATCACTGTTATCGACCCCCTTCATCCCACAGTTGTAGTCTACGACTACCTTGGGTTTGATCCTTTCAAACCCACTGCGGGACCGGGTGGCGACCATCTCGCTTTTGTGGACAGTCGACAGCAACGTCACTACACGCCTGTCGCGCCATTGCAGGCACAACATGCCTGTAGGCGTGCTGCGACTGTCCACCTGTCCGCGGGCTTTTACCTGCAGATCAGTGGGCATGAACTTGCGATTGGTACGTACTGTGCCAATCGCGTTCGTGCGCCTGCTCTGCAGGTAATGAAAAAGGGTAGGCGACGTATACCAGTTATCGGTATACAGATCATACCCTTTATCAAATAAGCCCGCTGCGCCCATCAAGTGAATGACAGCCCTCTGGGATGCGGGTATGTCGCTTCTGTCCCTGCCCGTGTAAATTTCGAAGGCGCATATGTAACCGTTGCTCGGGCCTTCACTGGCCGCGAGCTTGTAGACCTTCACCCCAAAGCGCGAGCGCTTGCTGGGGTTATAGGTCACGGCTACAAAGCGCCCCCGAAATTTCCAGAGACTCTCGTCGACTGTAATCCTCCTGGGAGGAGTAAAGACCGACGAGAACTGACGCTGGAGAATTTCGATAGCTGGCCGCAACTTCCACAGGCGGTCATCGGGGGGATGACTCCCCTCGTTGTCCACCACGTGGAGGTAGCGGCTCAACTGATCGAAACGATCCCGCGTCATAGTCACTGGGAACAGGGGACTGTGGTAGAACAGGTCGGTCGACCAGTAACTCCTCTGCTCGGGCTTTTGGTTTATCCCCATGGCCATCCTGAGGCCGATGAAGACACCAAGCTCCGAGACAGAGGTGTCTACCCAGTCCTTCATATGAGAAGAACTGGGCCCTGGCTTTTGACGGTGGTACCTGGAAAGATAGAAATGCAAAAATTAGTCATTGTACACAATGTAATCATTATATATTCACATAATATATATATTATATATTCAATTTGACAAAAATATGTAAATGAAACAAAAATTACGTGAACTTACCGGTTTGTCTCGCGGACATCATATCCATGAGTTCTTCGGTGAAGAACAAGGAGAAAAGTTCCAGCGGGCTGGAGTCAGAGTCCACCCCGGGGTGTTGACCCCAGGCTGGGCCCTGAAACCATACCTTGTGGGTACATTCTCCTTCTTCCTCCACCGGAACCCAGGCTGTCCTGGAGAATTCCGCTCCCGCAACCGCCGAGCGTAAGCAGACAGCGGCTCATCCTCATCTAGACTCGTGTCGTGAGACACGTAATCTAGATCGGAATCATCGCCGCTGTCGCTACCGAGGTCGCTGTCGCTGCTGTCCTCGATGAGGACCCGACCCCTTGGCACGAACCTCTCGCCGGATTCATCATCCGACGAGTCGTCGTAAAAGCTCAAGGGGCCAGCCGAGGTGGAAGGCTGAGGGTCATCGGAGAGGCAGCAGCGGCAGCGGACGAAGTGCGCGTGTTCCGAGGCATCTTCAGGGTATTCAAGGCAGACGTAGACTGAATAGGCCTGCCTACCACACCTCTATATATTACCTTCGTCAACCAATCAGATTGCGCCATTTCCCTGGTTCTCGAACAATCCACCGGGTTCGATAACAATCCACCGGCAAGCAAACTACCTCGCGCCCCGTTCCCTCGTTCAACTACCATTAGCCTCGTTTGCGGTGATTTTCTCTTTTCTTTTCTCTTTTTCTTCATTTTTTGCTATCCATTGCTTTGATATTAGTCTCATTGCTGTTTTTTTTTTTTTTTTTTTTTTTTTTTTTTTTTTTTTTTTTTTTTTTTTTTTACACACACACACACACACACACACACACACACACACACACACACACACACACACACAACACACACACACACACACACACACACACACAAACACACACGCGAGCGAACGCTCGCACACACACGCGCACGCATATACGCAAGCGAATAGTACTGCTTCATACACATGCTGAATCACACACACGCGAGCGCGCGAGCACACACATATATACGCACGCGAATACTATTGCTGCATACACACACGCGCGTGAGCACGCACACACATAAACACACACGCGTGAGCGCGCACACGCACACATACGCACGCGAATACTATTGCTGCATACACACGCTGAATTACACACACGCGCGCGAGCACGCACACGCACAAACACACGTGCGAGCGCGCACATGCACACATATATACGCACGCGAATACTATTGCTGCATACACGCACGCTGAATCACACACACACACGTGAGCGCGCGAGAGAGCGCATACGCACGCGAATACTATTGCTGCATACACACACGCTGGGTCACACACAAACACGCGCGAGCGCGCACACGCATACATATATGCGCACACAAATACTATTGCTGCATACACACACGCTGAATCATATACAGATGCGCGCGCGCACGCCCACGCACACATATATACGCACGCGAATAGTAATGCATACACGCGCTCGCGGGCGCCGAATCACGCCGCGACCGACCTGTTTCGCGAGTCGCGGGCCGATTGTCAACGTAATTTTTCAGACGCTTGCCTCTGAAGCCAGAGTACGTCTTATGTAAGAAAATGATCATATTTATAAAAAAACTAATCCATCAATGTTTCAGTATCATAAAAAAAATATTTTACCGTATTTGCAAAAAAAAAGATCATGGCATGGCCATACATGCCACCGGAAAATGGGAGTGGCGAATTATGGCATGTATGTACATGCCACCCGGCATATGGCCTCGGCATGCCATGGCATGTACGTACATGCCACCCGGCGGGAATGGGTTAAATGTAGTGGCTTTTTTGTGTCCAATTGATTGGTTGTGTGGCTTTAAATTTGTTGTCAATTGTATATTTTTTTCATTGCTCACCATAAACTGTAGCCTGTTTGAAGTGTCCTGAAGACTATAGACTCCCTTTTGTAATATGGAAAGTTGTAGTGCCTTACATTTTGTGTGTGTGTGTTTCTGTCTGTCTGTCATTAGAGGCATCTTTTCAAGATGCAATTTCAGTATTTTTTTTTTATATTTCAGTATTTATATAATCAGTATTTTTATTTTTCTCATTGTGGGCCTTTATTCCGAGAATTGATATTTTGCTTTTGCACTAAGTCTTCAAGGCATTGGTCCTTATAAGGGTGACTTTCGTTTCTTGCATGTTACTTTCAGAATAAGGAAATTCTTTTGTGGTGAGGGGTTATCTAGAAGTGCTGAATTTGACTCTCTACTTCCAAGTTTGGATGTGGTTATGCAGTAAAGATTGATGTTTAAGCTTGAGTTGGTGAACTACAACCTGTCTTTTTATTCGCAGGGCAAAACAGACAACATTGATTTCCTGAGCAACAAACCACTACGAGAACAGAGAAACAGAGTGGATGGAAGAAAGTGAGTTATTGAAATAATTATTGATAGAATATTGTTTAGATATATGGAAACTACTGTTATGTGAATATACATATTTTTAAGAGTTTAATTATTTGCATTCTAGTTTGCCAGATGTGTTTAACAATTATATATCTAAGTATTTGTTCTGAGAAATGTTATGGGTCTCTTACATGTACTTCCCATTTTCTAGTTTCAAAACATATTTCCGTAAAACATTGAATTTCTTGCTTGCTTTGCGGTTATTTTTTCTCTTTATAGTTTTTCTTTCCCACTTACATTTCTCTGTTAACAACTTGCTCCATCCTTGCCAGAACAAACCTACGGCGAGCGATGAAGGACAGGAAGTATGGCAAGGGAGGCATGCGACGCAACGAGAAGAGGAACAACTCGAACGACTTTGATGATGAGCCCAGGCATGGGGGTGGCTTCCAGAAGGGGGGGAACAAGTTTAAGGCAGGGAAGGGGGGAAAGGGAGGAAAGGGGGGTAAGATCCACGCAGCCAAGATCAGACCGGGCAAGAGACGTAGACAACAGATGAAAGGCCGCTAGAATTAAGTTGTAATTAGGAATTTCAAATTGTGTGAATGTATTTTTTCCCCATTTTTCTTTTTTCTGAGATTTAAGAATGTATGTGAGAGTCAGGGATTGATGAATGTTTTTTTTATTATTAATATTGATATACAGATGAGTGGTGGTATGTTTCTATTGTTTGTATGGTTTAATATGTTATTTTTCTTTATTACATTTAGTGTAAAAAGGTGACCACCATAGTGGGTTAAGCATTATTAGTGAAAATAATGCTGAAAAAAGTTAGATTAAATATGCATATTGTTTATTTCTCTGATATAGTTTTGAATCTGGGTATCAGATTTTGGATAATCTTTTACACTTCAAAGAAAAGAAAAGTATTTCATAAGATAGATCATATTATCAGTATGTTACTAAATCTACAAAGAAGTGTATATGCCAGAAAATTCTTGTGAAAAATTATTAGTAATGTTAAATTTCTAGGTTTTCTGTTGGTAGAAAAATAGAATCAGAGGAGGACCAAACTGACATCTAGTGTAGGACACCGATTCTCTGTTTTTGATGGAAATGTACATTGTGATCTTTTTACTGGCTGTTACGTACTGACAGTCATCTTCTCCAGCTGTAATAAAAGATTTGGATGTATTCCTTGTGTGAATTTCCCTGGAAAGGTTCTGAAATACAGTTTATTTTTCACTCACATTTTTCTTGTCATCCGACATGAATTATAGCGTAAGAAAAGTAATATACAGTATTTTAAGCACTGACAAGGATAAAGCAAATTATCTTTCCACTTGGTAATGTATTGTTATTTACAATGCAAATGTATTTTAATATCCTTTTCCATACATATTGTTTTTCTCTATCACCAGAGTATTCAGAAGTGATTATAGATCTCTAAAATAGGAAGAGGTTTGGATGAAACCTAAACAAAGCTAGTCCTAATTGGAAAAGAAAACTGAAGACCATCAGTTACATTTTAGCAAGGGATATAAAAATTTAGTTCTATATACTGACTTACATTCTATATCCAGAGAACAGTCAAATCAAGGCCTAAAAAGCAGACCTTGAAAGTTCTTCAACCGTATGGAAAATGTCCATACTTAGTGTACAATGTATGGTATGAAATTGGGGTGTAGGCATCGTCTCTCCTTTTCCCTGCTTTTCAAATATTACTCGTTTCTCTAGTTAAAGGTGAATGTATCGCCTATATAAAATATAGGATTTCCTCCACAAAACTTACATGTTCATCTTGTTTTAATTGATTTTATTAGATAAGACTAGTGATTGGTTCTTACGGCCGTATGCTTAAAATAATTGTGGAATGCACACTTTGAAGCACAAAATCCTCTAGTAAGGAATAATACCACAAAAAATAAATGTATACCAAAATAACGCAAGAGGATAAGAACACTATTTTTGAAAGTTAAAGTTCTGGTTATGTTAAGACTTCCTATAAATGTGAAGATTCTAAAAGAAGAAAATTGTGTTAAGAACTAATTTGTGTTCTGCAATTTCTTTAAGCATATGGCCATTAATGAACAAAAGTGTGCATTTCTTCACAGGTGAATGAATGTAACCATAATGCTTAGTCTGACTAAAGAAGTGAATCAGAGTTGTTGCATAACATGTAGGATATGGTGGATCCTTGTTAAAGTCTTGAACAAATATGTATGTAACTGATAGAGGAGTAAAGGGATAG
>NW_020870406.1:234975-237475 GCF_003789085.1 Penaeus vannamei | reverse complement strand
ATGGGCTAAATAATACACTAAATATAATATAGGATTAAAAGGAAGCAGCAAAATCTGATACACCTCAACAAATCATTTAAAATAATACCTAGCAAAGAACAATAAGATCCATAATAGCTGATAATGTCAAAATAGAAAAGCAAACTGATAAATCCATAACAGAGTAAAATACATATTCAGTTTTTAGGATTTTTGATATATTTGACTCATGTATTTATTTGTTAATTCTTTATCTTTTATTTTCCATCTTATTTTATCTTATTTACCAAAGTCGTGTCTCGGGAACGGGTGCGCTCTCGATGCGTCTGCGTTTCCGTCGACGGTTGGCGTTGTTGACGATGTCGTCTATGATGTCCTGGCGGGGAAGAATCGCTAAATATCAGATTTATTTCGTGCCATCCTCTCATCCCTGTCTCTTTTTTATGATTCTTGTGGTTTATATTAGTAAACCTTTGAGTTTACTTTAGTTTATTTATTCATATATAGCAGATATTAGTGCTAATGAAAGCCACAGTGGTCCCTAAACATGTTGCAAAGTATCTGCTTTATCATGTCTGAATCATCAAGTCTCGGCTGTTGTTATTTTTTGACATTTATACCATACGTATGGGAATTATTATTCATGATGGGAATGAATAATTACTGAGAAAGCATCGGTAATAATTTTGGTTAGACTACAATTATAACAAATAAAAATCAACAATTTACATAGTCCTCATAAAATGCATAATAACACGAACAACAAACGGCAACAGTAGCGCCAACAGCAAGCAAAATCACCCCAAACAACAACAGTAACAATCACCACCACCAACAACAATAACAATCACCACCACCAACAACAATAACAATCACCACCACCACCAACAATAACAATCACCACCACCAACAACAACTCCAACAGAAACTCCGGATGAGGGGCGTGTTTTACCTGGAAGTTGGAGAGGAGGCCCAGGAAGCCGATGAGGGCGACGGCTCTCGAGCAGTCGAAGGCTTCGTACCTGGGAAGCATTGGAGCAGTTAGCAGGACCTGGGCTACGGAGGGGGTCGGTTGGGGAAGAAAGTGTATAGGGATATGGAAGGATGTTAATAAGTATGTTGTCAGAGGAAGGGGTGAGTTAATGTGGAATTCGAGGTTAAATAGATGACTGAGACACATTTGCAAATACGGTAGCATCTGCACACACATACAAATAAACACACACACACACACACACACACACACACCAAACACACACACATGCACGCACGCACGCACAACACACACACACACACACACACACAACACACACACGCACATACACATACATACACACAAGCACACACACACACACACACACACACACACACACACACACACCACACAAACACACAACACACACACACAAAACACACACACACACACACACACACACACCACACACACACACACACACACACACACACACACACACACACACACCACACACACACACACACACACACACACAACACAAACAAACACACACACACACACACACACACACACACACACACACACACAATCACTAACCCATCTCTTGCTGTAGCTTCGAGATCTCCGTCAGTAAACATTTTCCTCGTTTTTCTGCAGTCCTCCCTTCACTTGTTTCCTCTTCTCCAGTTCCAACTTCTATCACAACACCAAGCTCTGTCGATAGTCCAAACACACTCAATTCTCAACCGAAAGAAGAGACAATTTGCATAACGTATCACTGACAAAAAATCGAAATTCTTCCTTTCCTTTTTCTCACGAGGCCGAACCCAACTTACCGCCCGGGGAGTCACCGCGGAACTGCTGCTACAACTCTTCTCTCTCTCTCTCTCTCTCTTCTTTGGATAAATTTCCTGCAAGTAATGCTCGCTCGTGAGTCTTGGGCGAGGAGGATCACTGGCCCCGTCACCGTTATCTACTAATGCGAAGCCTCTGTCACACTCGCTCATAGAAGCCGGGCGGGAAACGGAATTTGGGAGAGGGACGGGTTGGGAGGACTCGGGCGGGCGTGTGGGTTGGCGCTCTGCTTGTGTATTTGGCCGTCTGTCTGTCTGTTTAACGGTCTGGCTATGTGATTGTCATTCTGTATGTATGCTTGTTTATGCGTTGTCGTTCTGTATGTATGCTTGTTTATGCGGTTGTATATATGCTTGTTTATGCGGTTGTATATATGCTTGTTTATGCGGTTGTATGTATGCTTGTTTATGCGATCGCCATTCTGCCTGTCTGTTCAACGGTCTGGCTATGCGGTTGTCATTCTGTATGTATGCTTGTTTATGCGGTTGTATATATGCTTGTTTATGCGGTTGTATATATGCTATGCTATGTTGTTTATGCGGTTGTATGTATGCTTGTTTATGCGGTCGTCATTCTGTCTGTCTGTTCATCTGTGTCTATGTTTATGACGTGGTTCCTCGTGTTACGGGTTTCTCCATAAGGGGTGTTTTCTCCTTGTTGGGACGCACCTGTCTTTGTGTATTTGGCCGT
>NW_020870406.1:222475-224975 GCF_003789085.1 Penaeus vannamei | reverse complement strand
GATAAGGATTATGATAAGGATGAATAATGATGATAATGAGGATAAGGATAACGATAATGATTATGATAGGATGAAATAATGATGATAATGAGGGATAAGGATAACGATAATGATTATGATAAGGATGAAATAATGATGATAATGAGGGATAAGGATAACGATAATGATTATGATAAGGATGAAATAATGATGATAATGAGGGATAAGGATAATGATGATGATTATGATAAGGATAATATGATGATAATGAGGGATAAGGATAACGATAATGATTATGATAAGGATGAAATAATGATAATGTTGATGATGGTAATGAAATAGTTATCATAATGACAATGGAAATAAGACCATTATAAAGACAATGATGATAATGATAGAGTGAGGATGATAATGATGATAATGGAAATAAAATGATTATAAAGATAATGTGAGTGGTAATAGAATAATGATAAAGATAACGATGGTGATGATAGTGACAATGGCAATAGAATAATGATAAGAATAATGGAATTATGATAAAGATGATATAATAAAGATAAGGATAATAGGATAATGATAATGATGTCCTGGGGAAGTGGGGGGGGTTAATGAGGGGGGGAGGGATAAGGACAATGATGATGATGATTATGATAAGGATGAAATAATGATGATAATGAGGGATAAGGATAATGATGATGATGATTATGATAAGGATGAAAATAATGATGATGAGGGAACGATAATGATGATTATGATAAAGATGAAATAATGATGATAATGAGGGATAAGGATAATGATATGATGATTATGATGAGGATGAAATAATGATGATAATGAGGGATAACGATAATGATGATTATGATAAGGATGAAATAATGATGATAATGAGGGATAAGGATAATGATGATGATGATTATGATAAGGATGAAATAATGATGATAATGAGGGATAAGGATAATGATGATGATGATTATGATAGGGATAAAATAATGATGATAATGTTGATGATGGTAATAAGATAATCATAATGATAGTGGTGATGAAATACTGATAATAATGATGATGGAAATAAACGCATTGTAATGATAATGATGATAAAGATTGAGTAAGGATGATAATGATGATAATGGTAATAGAATGATTATAAAGATAATGTGAGTGGTAATAGAATAATGATAAAGATAACGATGGTGATGATAGTCACAATGGTAATAGAATAATGATAAGAATAATGGAATTATGAAACGGATGATATAATAAATATAAGGATAATAGGATAATGAAAAGGATAAAAAATAATGATAATGAAAATAGAATATTAATAAGGATATATCGAGTGATAATACGGATGGTGATGATAGCATAATGATAATGATAATAGAATGATGATAAGGATAATAGAATAATGATAATGATAATGATGAATAAGTAATGGTAATAGAATAATGATAAAGATTGTGATAATAGAATAATGATGAGGATAAGGATACCAGAATAATGAAAATGATAATGATAATAGAATAATGGCAATGATAATAATGAAGACAATGAAAATAATAATATGATAATAATAATAGCGATAGTAACACCAATGATAATGATGATAATGACGTGATAATGATAATAGCGATAACAATGATAATGATAATAATGGTAATGATAATATGATAATTACAATATGATAATGATAATTTCAATAATGGTAATGGTAGTGATTATGATGACAGTAACAGTAACAATGGTGATGATAATTGTGATGATAATAATACTTCGAACAATTTCCATGTACATGATAATAATGATAATGATATTAATGATAAAACCTGTGATAACAATATTGATAAAACCAAGTATTAGCAATAGTACTGATATGAATGATAATGATGATAATGATAATGACGGTGGTAATGATGATAAAAATAGTGATAAATGATAATCCTAACTATAGATAGCAATAACAAAAACAATGATAACAATAGTAATGACAATAATGCTAATGATAACAATGATAATATTGATGATAATGACAATAATGATACTAATACTATTACTCTCTTCCTCTCTCCTCCCCTCTCTCTCTCTCCTCTCTCTCTCTCTCTCTCTCTCTCTCCTCTCTCCATCTCCCTCCCTCCTCTCTCTCTCTCTTCTCTCCTCTCTCTCCCCCTCTCTCTCTCTCTCTCCCTCCCTCCCTCTCTCTCTCTCTCTCTCTCTCTCTCTCTCTCTCTCTTTCTCCCCCCTCTCTCTCTCTCTCTCTCTCCCTCCCTTCCTCCCTCTCTCTCTCTCTTTCCCCCCCCTCTCTCTCTCCCTCCCTCCCTCCTCCTCCCTCCCTCTCTCTCTCTCCTCTCTCTCCTCCCTCTCTCTCTTCTCTCTCTCTCTCTCTCTCTCTCTCTCTCCTTCTCTTATCCGATAATTCTCGTTCTTACCCTAAGAATGTCGACGAAGAGGATGAAGCCGAGCAGAGCGAGCGCCGAGTTGCAGTCGACATATCTCATGTATCTTGAACGAAAAAAGTAAAAATTAT
>NW_020870406.1:197475-217475 GCF_003789085.1 Penaeus vannamei | reverse complement strand
TGGGAAGAGGGGGTGTGTTGGAGGTGAGGGAGGGGGTTGGAGGGATGGGGGGAGGGAGGGAGGGTGGAGAGGTGGGATGTGGAGAGAGGTGGGAGACGGAGGGTGGAGGAAGGGAGAGGGAAGGGGAGATGGGAGGGTGGAAGAGGGGGTGTGTTGGAAGTGGAGGGAGGGGGGTTGGGAGAAGGGGGGGGGGGGAGAGGAGGGTAGAGGGGTGGGATGTGGAGAGAGGTGGAGACGTATAGTAGAGGAAAGTGGAGGGGAAGTGAAGAGTAGAAATGGGAATGTGGAGTGGGGACTGAAGAAAGAGGGGCTAGAAGTGGAAGGAGGAAGAACGTGGAAGCGGAAGAGGATGGTGGGTGGAGGGGAGGAGGGGAGGAGGAGGGGGGGAGGAGGAGAGGAGGGAGGAGGGAGAGGAGGGAGGAGGGAAGGAGGAGGAGGGAGGAGGGAGGAGGGAGGAGGGAGGAGGAGGAGGGAGGAGGAGGAGGGAGGAGGAGGAGGGAGGATGGGGGGAGGAGGGGGAGAGGGAGGAAGGAGGAGGAGGGAGGAGGGAGGAGGGAGGAGGTGGAGCGTGCCAAGATAGAGGAAGAGGAAGATTTCGGGGTGAAACGGACGGAGGAGGAATGAAGAGAGAGGAAAATGTAAGAGAAAAAAACGGACCGGGGAGATATAGATAGAGAGATGGAAGAATGCCTAAAAGAAATTAACGGAGAAAGATGAAGACGAAGGACAAACCTATGGAAAAAAAACGAAACAGAGGAAGATGGAGTGAGAGGAAAGAAACAAAGGAATAAGGCTTAAAACAGACGAAGGCGCAGAAGCCAAATACCGGACTAAGTAAAACGACCCCCATCGAGGGCCCCGCTAACGCCTCACGCCCTCACGCCCTCACGCCCTCACGCCAGCCCTAAGGGACCGCCGAGAGGAGGAAGGGCGGCAGACGTCGACCTCCACCGGGCCCTAAGGTGCATTACTGTTCTTCGCGTGTTTAAGGTCACGCTGCCTGGACCGGGGAGCTGGGACTCACTCTGAGCTTTGGTCACGCTTTACGCAACCAATTAATGACACCTGTTACGCTAAACGTCGAGGGGGAGATGTGCGAACACCTGAGCAAATAGTGGGGCGTGATTGGACTCGAAAGAATGACTGTGTTGCGAGCGATCCAGTCCAGAAATTGCGTTACAGATGGTGTGGAATTCATGTTGAACAGATTGCAACAGGAACGACGAAGGGAAGGGCAAGAAAACACACGAATATGCCGAAGGCCTTTTCACTATTGCTGCGTCAGGGCATATGCAATAGTGAAAAGGCATTCGGCATATTCGTGTATTTTCTTGCCCTTCCCTTCGTCGTTACAGATGGTCTAAAGTGATGGAAACGTAGTAGTAGATAGAGATAAAGAAACCTGTCCTCGCCTAGAAGATAGATAGATAGAATTAGAGAGGGATGGGACATTCGAAGGAAACTGAAGACCAAAAATGGTAATTATCATGATTAGAGATTGATATACGGAACGCAAGGAATTCATTAAAAAAAAAAAAAAAAAATCCACGATAGGTAAGACGTAAATGAAACACGCAGACTCATAAGATTTATCTCTGGAAAACATTTCGTAATAAATAAATACATGGAAGATAGAACACAGGTAAACAGGTAAAATGGATAAACAAGAAATAACAGCAGTCAGTCCACACGGAACTTTCAGACATAATTGCCCAAAATATCCTGGTAATAATAATCCAAATTGCCCAGTTCCTTCCTACAACCGAAATGGCCCACAACCGAACAACCTGTCCACTTTTATAGCTCTTTCCAGTTATTATTTCCTTCCCATCATCTCTTGGAATAACACCGAAATTCTTCCACGATCCTCAACTCCAGAACAGGAGCACAGAGGAGGAGACTCGTGATATAGGTACTGGTAGCGTCACCCGCGAAGAAAAGACCGTTACCCAAAATACAGGTGGCTGGCTGTAATGAGTTTTCGGTCACGCTCGCAGATCGAGGAGTACGCATTTCGGAGATGGTTTGTGCGACTCACGGATGCTCCAGCTGGTGGGCGTGGCCGGAGGGAGGCGGGAGGCCTGTGACATGGGGCGTCTGTCTGTTATAGATATGATCGGGGGGAGTTAACGTTGTTTAGTATTGATAGCAGTTAATCATGCAGAGATATGTTATTGGATAAGGGTAAATGACACAAGGGTATGGTGTATTCGAGGATATATGATATAATAAATCGATGTAGTGATTGAATAATACGGTGTATAGATTAGGCGGCATCCTAAAGGACCTGTTGACTATAATATAATATAAAATAATCGACACATTTCTAGTCAGAATCACATACGGATGCATCTTTAATGCTACAGTGTAAATTATCAGTTTTAACAAAATGTCTACAAAATAGTAACTAACAACAAAGTAAGATCATAAAATAGGGGAAGTGGTACCATAAATAACACAACACACGAACGGTAGATATTATAAAGCCATAAAACAAAAGGAAGGGAATCCAATGCCTTTATGCCTGTAGTCCCCCTTTTTTCAAATCTGTTCCTGTGTGTTTCGTTGTATTCTGGAACTTATTCAAAGGCTTGTTTGGGATCCTGTTCATAATCTTAAGTCTTTTATTGGCGATTCCGATGCATTTTGCTTTGAGAAATGAGAAGCATCTGGCAATAAGTCTGAGATTTATTTCGCTATTTCAGATACATCGCAATATATGACTGATATATGAGATTATATTTTTGCAATGTGAAATTAATATAGAGAGTTTAAATCTATTTTACAAGCTGGGATATAATTTGGTTGCGGGTATATGATGATTTTTGTTATCATCATTAGTATTGTGATTAATACTATTATAGTCATTATCATTATCATCACTAGTATTGGTGAATAAATAATTATTGCTATTATAATGGCCATATGAATGTAAGTATGAACTGGCGTATCTGCAATGTGCATTATTCTTACCATCTGTATCTTCTTCCTTCATTATTAGCTTTTTCATATATCATCCTTATATATAAATCTTGGTTATCTTACAACTTTTGCTTGCATGGACATTAATACACAGTGTGGAAGTTTACTTTTATTTAGAACGTACAACACCATTCACGTCATGCTCACTTGTTCCCTTTTCCCCATCCCTTCCCTCCCCCCCCTCCCCATGTAACCCATCTCCCTCCCCCTTTCGTCCCCCATCCCCCTTCCCCTCCCTCTTTTCGTCCCCCTCCCCCCCTCCCAGATCCCCCCACCCCCTAGGGCGCCCCGCCGGCCCTCGCCCGCAGGACCCGCGTGAAGTTGGTGTCCCTCATGGGGCTGTGTCTTCGGCTGAGCTCCGCGCACTCTGGGAAGAGGCTGGCGCAGTCGGCCCCCTCCTTCCGCCCCGCCTCCGCCGCCCTCAGCGCCTGCTTGTATCTCTCGGGGTCGTAATCGCTGAAGGACTTGCTCAGGACCTGGCTGAGCAGGGACGCCACCAGGCCTCCCGCGGCCTCGTCCACGCGGCTGCCCTGCGACGCCTCCTGCAGGAGGGCGCGGTTCGCCTCGCACATGGCGCGCTCCAGGCAGGGGGCCCTCCTCCAGGCCGTCGTTCACGTCCACCAGGCTTTGCTGCGGGCGGGGGGGGGGGGGGGGGGGGGGAAGAAGGCTCTCTTGGGCTTATATGATACAGATACATAAATAGTATTGTATAAACAGGATACAGTAATAAATAGTATTGGATAAACATGCAATTTTACTCCAAAAAAACACGTAAAACTCCCTCCGTCTTTCCGGTTCCCCCGCGGGAGAGACGCGGCCGGGCCCAGGGCCTCCCGACTCACCACGAGCGGCAGGACGACCGCCGGCATCGCCTGCAGGAGGCGCGGAGGCCCCCGACGGCGCTCCCGAAGGAACTCAGCAGAAAGCCGAAGACGCCGTCGTCCGCTGACCTCCTCCGGCGCGTGGATGTGATGTCGTCTATGATGTCCTGGGGGGAGAGAGAGGGGGGTAGGGGGTCATGGGTGTGGTGTGGTGTGGAGTTATTTCATATTTCTTCCTTGTCTTATTTACTTTCTTCTTTATTTTCATATATCTTTATTTCTATTCATTTTTATTTACTTTTATTTTAATCTTTATCTTTTTATTCTATTTCTTTCGTCACTACATTCAACTAACTACACACACCAACCAAACACACACACAAAACACACACACAAAAACTGAAACATCGTCCCTTCCTTCCCATCCCATTCCTCCCATTCCCTCTATTTCCCGCAATTATTCCCTCTCCTTCATCCCCCCTCCTTCGTCAGCCAGAAGACCGAGGACGACCTTACCCTCAGCAGCTCAATCAGACCAAGGAGACCAATGAGACCGAGCGCCGAGTTGCAGTCGATGGAGCTCTCGTACCTGAGGGGGAGACGAAAGGTGAGCTGTGAGGGGGGGTGGGGGTGCGGAGGACAGGTGAGCTGGAGGGGGTGTGTGGTGTGTGTGGGGGGGACTGGTGAGCTGGAGGGAGGAAGAGGGAAGACAGGTGAGCTGGAGAGGGAGGGGGGGTGAGCTGGAGGGTGAGGGGGGGGGAGGTGAGCTGGAGGGGGGGGGGGGGCAGGTGAGCTGGAGAGGGATGTGAGGAGGACAGGTGAGCTGGAGGGTGGGGGTGGGGGAGGACAGGTGAGCGGGAGGGGGGGGCAGGAGAGCTGGAGGGGGGGGGCAGGTGAGCTGGGGGAGGGAGGGGGGAAGAAGAGGAGGAGGAGAAAGAGCAGGAAGAAGAAGAGGAGGAAGAGGAGGAGGAGGAAGAAGAGAAGAAGAGAGGAAGAGGGAGAGGAAAAGGAGGAGGAGGAGGAGAAGGAAGAGGAGGGAGATGAAAAGGGAGAGGGGGGAGAAGGAGAAGTGGAAGAGGAGAGGGACAGTGGAAAGGGATTGCGGAGGAGGGAAAAGGAGGAGAAGGAAGAAGAAAAAGGAGAAGGAGAAGAAAAAGAAGAGAAGGAGGACGAAGAGGAGGTAGAAAAAAAGAAGAGGACACGGAAAAAGAATAGAGAAACAGATAAAGAGAAAAAGGAAGCAAAAAAAAAAAAAAAACAAAAAAAAAAAAAAAAAAAAAAAAAAAATGCTATGAGAATAATCAATCATTATTACAACATGTTTTAATTGATACTCATTAACTATCCTGCCTATCTATCAATCCATCTATCCAGCCATAAGACAATCTACCACCTTTTTTATATTTATCAATCTATCATCTCTTGTTTCAAGAAAACGTCCATTCACCAATGTGTCTATCAATCATTAATTATATCTATCTATTTATCTGTCTACATATCCACTCATCCATCCACCTATCTATCTAACAATCCATCTATCTGTTAATCCACCTATCTATCTATCTATCTATCAATCTATCTTTATCCATCTACTTACCCATCTTTCTTTCCACCTATCTATCCATCCATCCATCAATCTATCTACCAATCTATGGTTATCCATCCATCCACCTATCCATCTTTCTTTCCACCAATCTATCTATCCATCCAACTATCTATCCACCAATCTATCTACCCATCCATCCATCTGATTATCCATCCATCCATCTACCTCTCCATCTTCTTATCTACCTATCTATCCATCCACCCATCCATCAATCTACCTATCTACCAATCTATCCCTTTATCCATCCATCCATCCACTTCCCCATCTTTCTATCCAAATATCTATCCATCCACCCATCCATCCATCTACCTCCCCATCTTCCTATCCACCTATCTATCCATCCATCTACCTCTCCATCTTCCTATCCACCCATCTTCTATCTCAATCTATCTCCATCCACCACCTCCCCATCTTTCTATCCACCTATTTATCCATCATTCATCAATCCTTCTATCCCTTTATCCATCTACCTCCCCATCTTCCTATCCATCTATCACTTTATCCATCCATCCATCTACCTCCCCATCTTCCTATCCACCTATCTATCCATCCACCCATCCATCCATCTACCTATCTATCTACCAATTTCCTCCCAAAACCCTACATTTCCTCTGCCTGCTCTTACGTACCCGTAGCCATCTGCCGCTCCATAGCCCCCATAGTCGCTGGCGGAGGCGAGAAATCCGAGCGCTGTTGAGAAATTAATAAGAGTTAATATTAATCAAAGGGAAAATTATGATGATATTATTGTATTATTAATTTTATTATAATATTGTTATAATATTAGCAATATTAATCAAAAGGAAAACTATGATGATATTATTGTATTATTAATATTATTATAATATATAATATTAGAGATTTTTAAGAGTTAATGGTTATCAAAAGGATAATTATGATAACATATTATATCATTAAATATTATTTTAATTATGTTATATATTAGCGCTGTTGAGAGATTAATAAGAGTTAATATCAATCAAAAGGAAAATAATGATGATATTATTATTATATTATTATTATTATTAATATTGTTATAATATTAGCGCTGTTGAGAGATTTTTAAGAGTTAATAGCAATCAAAAGGAAAATTATGATAATGATGGTGATGTTATGAGATGTTATTGTATTATGAGATATTGCATAATAACGGTATAAATGGTATAATGATAAGGAAGTGGATAATGATGTGATAGTGTGATGATAGTGGTGATAACAATGATAACTGGGATTAGTAGTAGTGATGATAATAATGATAATGATAATAATGGTGATAATGATAATAATAATAATAATAATCGAGCCTGATGATAAAAATAATGTTAATGGCAATAATAATAATACAGTGATGATATGATAGCTACACTATTAATTTCTAAAGCAAAAATTATAATCATAGTAAGTATGACAAAGAAAATTAGACGAATTGCTTATAGAATTTATTCCTTAATACAAAATTTGAAAAAAGTTAATGGAGAATATTTTAACAATTGATGTATTAATCTTAATTTAAAAAAATCTAGACTCAAGGATAACAGTGATAATAATTATTAAAGTGATACAAGTAATATCTTTTATACAAAATACACGAATCAGCTTATATATGCAAAGTATGTATATTTATATATACATACAAGTACACATATATGTACACACAAATACACACGCGGTTGTAAACTATTATATGCACAGACATACAGAAAGCTGCATATATTCATTCCAAACATAGCTACCACTTATACACTTATTTGTCATTCAGAATCTCCACAGAACTGCCACCCAATATAAGCACAAACCAAAACCACACCAATAACTTTTAAAAACTATTCACGAGTAACGAACCATCTGCCATCACTACACAGAATACTCCTCTTATCCAGATGTTACTCTCTTGTCTCTTATCCGAACAAAGGATCCTGCAGCAGTTCGTTAAGGTCGTTATACGCAAAATCCTTCTCGGTTGTGAGAGAAAAACGATCTATATTCTTGGTCCGAGCGAAGGTGTCTACCCACTGGCAGCTTCTTCTCACTGGCTTGTGTTGTGGTCCAGCGGCGCGTTCGGATCCGTGCGCGCGTGTGTCTGTGTGTTCGTTCGTATGTATGTGGCCCCGTGTGCGTTCGTATGTGTGTGTGGGTCGGTGTGTATGGTGTGTACGTGCGTATGTGTGTGTGTGTAATACGTGGTCGTGTAGGCCTGTGAGCATGTCTACGAAAGGGCTTGGGGCTATTGGCTATAACTGAGGAAAGGAGGGATGGGGGTGGGTGGGTGGGGGGGGTGAAGAGCTACCTTTCACGGCATTTAGAAATAGATTATTGTAGATTATTGTTATCTTTCTCACAGTTACAACTCTTAATCTTAATTCTTTTTTTTTCTTTCTCATGAAGTGAAAATAGGGATCATTAATCTCATGACTCGAGGATATAGTACCAGATATTCTCAAAACAAAAAAATGCGATTAAATTGGACTATGCGAAGGTGTACATGTCTTTTGAGAAGCCAACAGAGAGCGAGTGAAAACAGTTCTTATTCGTAACATATCGGAAAAAATGGAAGACCTTGCTGTCCACACTGTACAAAATAATGCAATTCTAATATGCATTTTTATATGAGATAGAAAAGGTATATAATGTTTAAATATTTATGGGTAAAAATGTGTCTCTCTATATGTATACCTCATTCCTTCGTTTTCTCCATTATTATTAATCCTATATCTAATTATCTTTTCTTCTTCTTACTGCGATTATATTTATCAAAGAAAAACCTTCGCTGACCATCCAAATCACAGCAACCGAACCACTCACACAGCGAACCATCTCCTGAACGCCCACGTAAAGGCGGAATTCACGAACCAGCGAACGGCAATCAGCAGCCTTAACGGTGTTCACTGGAGCGTGTTCGGTGTTAAGGAGGCCGAGAATGCGCTGGGAGGGAGGAGGACGAGGCTCCTACGCCCTGGAAACATAACTGGACGCAGGAGGTAGGATACCCTGGGCTCCTTCTGCAATGCCCGGCTGACCTAGTGCTGCAGGGGCGGTCGAGTCCTGCTGGGTCCAGTGAGGGCTGGTCAAGGGATCTTGATGTCCTCATTTTAAGTATGCTACTACGATCTTCGGGTTTAGTTGGGGTGAAGAAAGGTTTGCCAGGATCTAGTGAGGACGTAAAAAGAGTCCTCTGTAAATACAGTTCACTGTTATGAGATGCGCATACGGCCAACGAGAACATTCACACCCAAACACACTAGCCCTAAAGAGACATACACACACACCCGTAACAACTTTTTCAAAACCCAGAACAGCTCATAACAACACGTACCCCTCTTTACAACTCATAACAACAAGTACCACTCACTACAACCCATAACAGCACGTACCACTCATCACAAATAACAACACCTACCACTCATCACAACCCACGATCATGAATTACAGTAACGAGACCCGAGTCCTCGCTGACGAATCGCAGGAGCCAGCTCGCGTTCGTGTCGACGTCTGTACAAACAGCTCGAGGCTTTAACGGTAAGAGAAGCGTGGACGTAACGGGCGAGGGAGCCGAGGAGCCAAGGAGCCAAGGACCACTCGATCCTGTCGCTGCTCCGGGCGTAGGATGGGTTCCAGGGTGTGGGTGGAGGAGGGTAGGAGAGCGGGAAGGGGCGGTTGGGGAGGGGGAGGGGATGAGAGGGAAGAGAGGGGAAAGGGAAGGGAGGAAAAGAGGAAGAAGGGAGGGGAATGCGAGGGGAGGGAGGACGATAGTAAGGGGAAGGGGTGATAACATGGGGAGGGAAGAGAGGGGAAGGAAAGGGCTGTGTTAGGGGGGTCGAGAAGGGAAGGAGATGAGAGTGTCTCAGCTGGGACAGGGAGGGTGACGGAAGAGCAGGGTAGGGGCACATGTCGGGAGCTAGGAAGGAGAAGGAGAGGAGGAGGAGTAGAAGGGGGCGGTGAGGAAAGGGGAAGAGGAAGGCGAAAGGCAGGGAAGGGCTAGACTGGAGGAGAAGGAGAGGAGGAGGAAGAGGAGGAGGAGGGGAAAGCGGGGGTGGGGAGGAGGAGAAGGAGAAGGAGAAGGAGGAGGAGGAGGAGGAGGAGGAGAAGGAGGAGGAGGAGGAGAAGGAGGAGGAGAGGAGGAGGAGGAGGAGAGGAGGAGGAGGAGAAGGAGAAGGAGGAGGAGAGAAGAAGAAGAAGAAGGAGGAGAGGAGAGAGGAGAAGGAGAAGAAGAAGGGAAGAAGCGGGGGTGGGGGGGAGGGCACGTGAATGGGAAGTGGCTTCAATTATTGGAGGAGGGGGTAGGGGGAAGGAGGGAGGTTAAATAGGATTTACAGACCTTAGAGAATCCTGAAGAGATCTTATACGAACGGAAGAGGAGAAACAGCTGGATTTCTGAAAGGAAAACTCTTGGAAATAATTAAGTAAAATTAATAGCTCATTAAAGCATTTGGCGTCTCATGGTACACACTAATGAGGATAAGAACGATTAATAAAACGATTATATCACGTGATGATACTGCTAATAGGAGTGATGGTGATAACGATGGTAGCAGTAATGATGATAATAATGATGATGATGATGATGATGAAAATGGCAATGGTGATATTCACATTAGTAGTAGTTGTAGTAATTATAGTAGCAGTAGCTATGGTAGAAGTAGTAATTTTAGTAGTAGTAGTAGTAGTAGTAGTAGTAATATCAGTTGTAACAGTAATACTGATATTGATAATGATAAGGATAAACATGATTGCATCATCATTACTACTAATGATAATAACGAAAAAAGCAAAACTAAGTAGAAGCAGAGAGCGCATACCTCCGCCAAGGCAACAGAGTCACTGATGCACTGAAAATATTCCCACTTGAAAAATTACGTAAAAATCGCCTTTAAGCTTTTGAGTTATCCTGCGCAGGATTCGGATCCATAACGACAATGATAACGATGATAATAGTGATAATGATAATGATAGTATTAATGGCAATAGTGATAATGATAATGATGATAATAATGATAATGATAGTACTAATGGCAATAATGATAATAATGATAATAATAATAATCGATTATGCCAATAAGAATAGTGATAATGATAATAATGATATTAATGATAATAATGATGTGAATATTAATGATAACAACAATACTACTACTAATAATAATTTTGTTATAATGATGATAGCGAAAATGACAGAAATAGTAATAATAGTAATGATAATGGTAATAATAACGATACTGATTATGCCAGTGATGATGATGATTATGGCAATGATAATTACAATAATGACAAATGTTGATAATAACATAACCATTAGCTTTATTACCATGATTATCGTACAACAATTATTATATTATAAAATTATAAAAAATCGTACTACAAAAATTATTAATTTCTAAAACTTCCAATAATAACAATGATGTTCACGAAAAAGTGCATAAGAACAGGCTAGGATTGTGCGAATAAGAGACCGCCCACAGCGCATATTTTTTGCAACTGCTTCGGTTTGCCAAACGAAGCTGCGGTTCGAACACAGTTACGTTAATGTTCGTAATTTCGCATTTGCACTTTAGCGTCTGCACGAATGTGAAGTGGTTTCGTGATGGGAAGGTTTTCGAAGTTGTTGGAAATATGTAATAAAATTATTCAAGAAAATACAAAATAACAATGAATGTGAGGAAAAAAAATATATATATATATGTTTGTATATATATATATACATATATATATATATATATATATATATATATATATATATATATATATATATGTTTGTATATATATATATATATTATATATATATATATATATATATATATATATATATATATATATATATATATATATATATATAATATATATATATATATATATATAATATATATATATATATATATAACTTTTGGTATTATAATCGTCATTTTTTGCATTAACGTGGTCGTCAAAATTGATAAGCAATTATAGTTACGATTATACTAGCAGCGCCACACTAATGCTAACACTACTATTACTACTACTAACAGCAACAAAAATAATAATAGTAACAGAGATAAAGTCAAAATTAAGGATCATTTCATCATCAACTTAGAATTATTGTTATCATCATTACGTTTATTCTTATTTATCATTATCATTTGTATTCCATCAGGTATTATTGCAAAAATTGCTAACATTACCACTACCATGAGATTTAAAGCCTGCATAATTATTATACAAAATATAATTTACAAAAAATCTGGTTCCAAATTTAGCATGGGTGCTGTTGCAGTTACTTTAATCATATCATAAAGTATTTATGGAAAATGACCTTATGTGAGTTCATATAAAGTTTATTTACTGAAAGAAACAAGAAGAAAGCGGAGAAAATAATAATGTGTGTGTATTTTATCAATATGTAGGTACTGTATATAGGAATAAACAAAAATATTTAGTATATATGTATATATATATATATATATATATATATATATATATATAATATATATATATATATATATATATATATATATATATAATATATATATATATTTCCATGTATGTTGTAAGATTGATTTCATAATTTGCATGCGACATATCTTAGGAATTAATATATCCATAAATATGTCTTTATCTATCTCTCTGTCACACACATACACAGTATATTCATATTTATCTACAGCGTATTTGGTTAATAATAGCATTGTTGACATTGTTAGGGTTTATTTTTTGCAGCATACAGCGTTACCTTGGTATACATTAGCTTTTGGAAAAAAAAACTCTTGAAATGAATTAGAATAAACAACCTTGGAAATAATTATACATTTTCCCTTTTTACTATTTATCATTTAGGATCTTATGATATATATATATATATATATATATATATATATATATATATATATATATATATATACACATACATACATATGTATACATACATATATATACATACATACATATATATATATATATATATAATATATATATATATATATATACATATATATACATACATATATATATATATACATATATAATATATATATATATATATATATATATATATATATATATATACATTAATACACACACACAATTTACTAAATAATAAAAAAGTTTTTTATTCAGATTTTTTATCTGCTGTTCCTCTGATTCTTAATGCCCAGGGTATCACAACTCATATTTTTTTTCCATTATTAAATGCGATTTGATCGTATACACAACAAAGACAAATCACCAATAGCAGCAGAAGTAACAGTAATAGCATGAATATGATAAGAATAATGATGAATTATGATGATAAGACAACAATAGGAACAGCGTTAGTGATTAGTATTATTTATAGACCAGCGTAGTCATAATATATATATATATATATATATATATATATATATATATATATATATATATATATATAATATATATATATATATTTTTTTTTTTTTTTTTTTTTTTTTATCATATAATGTTTTGAATATTTTATATACATCTAGTCATTAGAAATCCAAAAATCTAAAAAAAGAAGTTATCCATGACAAAAATTATCTTAAATATCGTAAGAGTAATCACTCATATATTTTTTTGTTCGCGATAATAATGCATTCCTATTACTGACATTGATAATAAGGATAATACTAGAGAAGATGATATTCATAATAACAATAACAATAATCATCATTATCATTATTTTTAATATCATTATCATTGATAGTAAAAATAATAACGTCAATAATAACAAAGATGATAGCAGAGAAGAGCAACAACAATGATAATAATGATAATAATAATAATCTATAACAAACAACAAAACCATTATAAAGAAATATATGAAAATGTCTAAGGATATGGAACTTATGCTTAAAAATAAAATCCAATAACAATAACAGATAACACGATGATAAAAAGATATCATGATATACAATTATAATTGAAATATGATGCAATTCACAATATATGATAATAACAACCGTATGATGGAATGAGAACAAGAATCCAATTCGCATTATTTCACAATGATAATGATAACAAAACCCTGGTAATTAAGCCTACAATAATCTATAATAATAATAAACCTTTGATTACAAAACCCATAATGATATAGAAGGAAAGCAAAATCAAAATAATAAAACAATTAAAATCAAAACAAAACCTGTCGTAATTCCTTCCTTTGGCCCAGCGCCCTCTATCATCAGCGGATAATTATTATAAAGTCCTAAAATAACATATAGCGATAACAAGATCAAGATAATAGAACCATTAAAAAATATATATATAACCTGGTGATTCCTTCAACTGACTGGAGACAAAAAACAAACAAACAAACAAACAAAAAAAAAAACATAACGATATTGCTAAACCTGTCGCAATTGCTTCCTCTAGGCCTGCGCCCTCTACCTTCTACGGGGAATTATTTATAAAACTATTATCATAAACCCCACAATAACACAACAAGAAATCCAAAATCAATATAGCGAAACCCATTGAAAAATACGAATAGACAACAAAGCCCTTCAATCCTTCCTTTGACCCAGCGCCATCTGTCTTCAGCGGAGCGAGGTGGCGTTGGCGTCGCGGCCGAGACACGGGAACTGGGCGGCGCAGAAGGCAGCCTCCGCGCCCTCCCTCGACGCCCGCCCTCGCTGCGACGCCTCGAGGGCCAGCTGGTACCGAGGCGGATCCGACCCCACGAGCGCCCTGGCCGCGACGTTCGACACGAAGGCGCCCACGACGCGGCCGAGGGCGCCGTAGCGGTGAGTGAGGGCGGCGTTGGCTTCGCACAGAGGCCGCTGGATGCAGGAGTCCTCCGGCGGGGCCTCGCGGGACGCCTCCGACAGGTTGCGCTGCGGAGGAAGAGATCGAGGGAGGGCGCTTTTAAGACGGTGGAGGGCGGGAGGGGTATGGGAGGGGTTTCGAGGGTGGGAGGAAAGGGGGAGGAGGAGAAGGAGGAGAAAGAGGAGAAAGAGGAGAAGGAGGGGAAGGAGGAGAAAAAGGAGAAGGAGGGAGGGAGGGAGAAGGAGGGAGGGGGAGGAGGAAGGAGGGAAGGAGGGAAGGAGGGAAAGGAAGGGAAGGAGAGAAGGAGAGAAGGAGAGAAGAGAGAGAGAGAAAGAGAGAGAGAGAAAGAGAAAGAGAAAGAGAAAGAGAGAGAGAGAGAGAGAGAGAGAGAGAGAGAGAGAGAGAGAGAGAGAGAGAGAGAGAATTTCCGATAATGTTTTCTTTTTAATCGCTACTGTTGTTATTATTTCCACTCATTGTCATTGAAACACTTCCACTTTCGCTATTCTATTCCACTACTATCACTGGGTATATAAGAGAGGGAAACAAACAGAAAGAGAGAAAGGGAGAGGGAAAGAGAGAAAGTGAGAACATGAGAGAGAGAAAGAGAGGTATGGAGAGGTAGGGCAAAGCAGAGATAGGGAGAGGAGAGTTAGGGAGAGGAAGAGGTAGGGAATGGGAGAGGCAAGAAAGAAAGAAAGAGAGAGAGAGAGAGAGAGAGAGAGAGAGAGAGAGAGAGAGAGAGAGAGAGAGAGAGAGAGAGAGAGAGAGAGAGAGGGAGAGAGAGAGAGAAGGGGGAAGAGAAAGTGAGAACATGAGAGAGGGAAAGAGAAGTATGAAGAGGGAGAGGTAGGGAATGGGAGAGGGAAAGAGAGTGAGTGAGAGAGAGAGAGAGAGAGAGAATGAGAAGGAGAAGAAGAAGAAGAAGAAGGAGAAAGAGAAAGAAAGAGACCGAGCGAAAGCGCGAAAGAGCCCCCCACTCTCCACCCAGAACCCCCCCCCAAAAAAAAAAGAAAAGAAAAGAAAAAACAGACCGACAGACCGAAGCCCGAGACCCACCAGGAGCGGCACGATGAGCTGCGGAAGCCCCTCGGCGAGCGCGTCCGCCCTCCGTCAGCCACGTACTGCAGGAGGTCCTCCTCGTCGGGCGTCGAGGTCCCTCTCCTGCGTCGGTTGGGGTTCGTGATCTGCTGCACCACGTCCTGGGGGGGGGGGGTGGAGGGAGGGGAGGGAGGAGGGGGGGGTATGGGTATGGAAAGGAAAGGGGTGGGGGTGGGAGTAAGAGGTAGGGAGGAAGGAGGGGTATGGGTATGGAAGGGAAAGGGTGGGGGTGGATAGGAATTAAGGAGGGGCGGGTGGGAGGAGGAGTAGGAGGTAGGGAGGAGGAAGGAGGGGTATGGGTATGGAGGGGAAAGGGGTGGAGTAGGAAGTAGGGAGGAGGGGCAGGAAGGAGGGGTAGGGTATGGGTATGGAAGGGAAAGGGGTGGGGAGGGAGTAGGAGGTAGGGAGGAGGGGTAGGAAGGAGGGGTATGGGTATGGAGGGGAAAGGGGTGGGAGGAGGAGTAGGAAGTAGGGAGGAGGGGCAGAAGGAGGGGTAGGAAGGAGGGGTATGGGTATGGAAGGGAAAGGGGTGGGTAGGGAGTAGGAGGTAGGGAGGAGGGGCAGGAAGGAGGGTATGGGTATGGAGGGAAAGGGGTGGGGATGGGAGGAGGAGTAGGAGGTAGGGAGGAGGGGCAGGAAGGAGGGGTATGGGTATGGAGGGGAAAGGGGTGGGGTGGGAGGAGGAGTAGGAGGTAGGAGGAGGCAGGAAGGAGGGGTATGGGTATGGAAGGGAAAAGGGGACGGGTATGTAGGAGGGGTATGTAGGAGGGGAGGTGGGGGTAGGAGGAGGTACAGGAGGCGGCAAGGGTATGGGACATGAAGGAGACAAAGGGGCAATGGAGGAAGGGGAGAAAGCAGGGGTGCGGAACAAGAGTAGGGTATGAGGGCAGGAAGGGAAGGGGCAATGATGGCATTAGGACAGGAAAGGGGCAGGGAGATGGAGGGAAGGAGGGAGGCAGGGGCATGGGGCATGGGTATCGGGAGGGGGGGGGCAGGCGAGAAGCAGGGAGGGTATGATTTTTAAAGCGGGTGTAAGGATGGAGAGAAAAAAAAGCCAATATTAGGTAATTCTCAAAATGGAACACATTTTATCTCAGATTATGATCAGATTTGTAGATGTACCATTATTTCACATTACAAACTACTAACAACACACATTCTACAGAACTATATCTATAAGCAAAAACCCACAATCACTATACTATGAACTACAACCAAATTTTGACCATCCAACGACCCACAAAAACAACAATAACAACAACGACAATAACAAATACCAAAGAAACGGGTTGACTGCACAACTGCGGTCCATTGGGATGAACACTCGGTTGTACAACTCCCGTATCTGACGCTGTCGAACCCTCATGCGAGGCTGGGTACACACACAACCAAACAACAAACAAACGCAGACAAACAAAGACAAAAAGACAAAACACATCCACAGAGGAACAAAACACGCACACACACAAAAAGACAAAAAAATAAACACGCATAAACAAAGACAAAAAAACAAATAAAAACCAAAACCAAAAAAAATACGCACACAGACAAACAAACACACCCATGCACAAACACATAGACAGACACACGTATACACACACAGACAAGCAAACAAACACACAAACGCGCATCTTCCATTCCACTTCTCACGAGCCGTTCGAAGCGCTTCGCTCACTAACTCGAAACCCGAAAATCCGAGATCGATTTCGAAACCGGTTCTGAAGTCATCATTCGTCGCTGACAGGAGAAAATGGCAACCAAGCAAAGCACGACCACAAAAAAAATAACTACAGCAATCTAACGTCAACATCACAAGAAAGCAAAAGTAACTGCAACAACGGCCATGCTTTGAAAGAACCGGAATGTTGCAGAGGGCAGCCTCGAGCTTGCAATGGGTAGGGGGGGGGGTCCAGTACTGATGGCCACAAGCCTTCTCTCCAAAGCGAGCATTTACAGTCTCTCTGGATAGTATATAATCTTTTTTTCTTCTTCTTTCTTGCCTTCGTCCCTAGTGAGGTCGGCCATTCGAATAATCCACTAATCCTGCCTCCAACTTGGTCTGTCCTGCGCTGACTCATTTGCAACTTATCATGCAACATATAGTTATTTTTTACGGTTTCATGCTCTTGCTGGATGGTATATAGGGAGGACTCGTTCCACAACAAGGCTTCTTGTGGAACGAGTGATGCTTAACGTTGATTTAAGACGACGGTGAAGCAGAGGTTACACTGCGAACGCCCACGTCAGCAGGTACATGAGCAAGCATAAAATCGAAAACCGATTTGGAACTCGTCAGTCACCCGAAGGAAAGCGACGGGGAAACTTCGTGTTTTTTTTCTCTTAAACCACGACCGAGGAAGCCAAAAAATGTCAAACGTTGAGGGTGCTGAGTCGGTGAACGCAACGACATTTTTTGTTACGATGGGCGATGCAGTGTCAAAATTGTGTCTGTGATTGCCATTGTGGTATTACCTTTGTTTTTATATGTGACCCAGCGCGGATCCGTTCAAGGAGGAGGGAACGAGCGTAATCAGGAAAAGGAGAAACTTATGTATCAACTTCTCTATCACTGTATTTCCTTTTCTTAAACATTTAGATATTCATACTTACATATACATATACATTATATATATATATATATATATATATATATATATATATATAATATATATATATATATATATATTATATGTGTGTGTGTGTGTGTTGTGTGTGTGTGTGTGTGTGTGTGTGTGTGTGTGTGTGTGTGTGTGTGTGTGTGTGTGTGTGTGTGTGTGCGTGTGTGTGTGTACCCGACGAGGAACGGCTTTGAGGTGAATCTACGAGGTTCAAGCACAAGGTACTTTACGAAGGATAAATGCAAGACGAGATAAAAGAGACAACCAGTTTGTGATTTACAAAGCTGTAGAATTATCACGTGACTTGTGCTGGACGGAAATATGTAATTTATATTTATTTATCTCTCTCGTTCTTTCTCTACTCGTATATTCATCTATATGTTTATCTGGGTATATGTATCTTTCTCTATGTGTATGTGCTGCGTATCTGTTCCTTTGCGCTTGTGTGTATGTGTGTCTGTTTTTATCCATGTGTGTGTGTGAATATGTTGTGCATGCATATTATATATACATTTCTATGAGCATTTATTTATTGATTTATTACTGTGTATTACGTTGTCACTGATGGTGTGGTGCCTCATCAATTCCTGTATCTATAAACTAATTACACCTTTGAAACATCTCACATGATAAACCACATCTCAGCGTCTCGTTGTTATGTTTGAATGTTTTCTCTTATTTGTCCACATTTCTCGTGATCATTATACACACATTTTTTCATATATGTGTTTCATTAAAGGAAAAAAAAAACTGTATATCAATTATACTGTTTTTTTCACTTCTGAGAAAATGAAACAAAACAAAAAAATTCTATATTCGTTTATTCAGTAAATCATAACAATAAACAGGAAAAAGTTGAAATATTTAATAGTATACACAAACTTTGTACACTTAGTGAGGAACAGCATAGGGTGATCGATAAAAAAAAAAAAAGCGGGATATGGAAGTGAAAAAAATGAAAGAAAAACGAAGAAGATAACTGAAAATGAAACGAGAGAGAAAAAATAAAAATAAGAAAAAAGAAAGAACCGATAAATGTGTACTTAATTATGCATTGAAAATGGAGTCAAATGAAAAGGAGATAAGTTATTAATCATATTAGACTTTATCTTAATTTATAGTTAATTAATGCCCCAATCTGCTACGTGGACTGGTGATTCAGGAAACTAATTACATCCCCAATATATTAGCGAAATTAAAATGTAAATAAAGATGAAAGATGTGTAAAATAAATTAAAAAATCACTTTTGACTAGATATCTTACATATTCATCAGTGAATCTAGCATTTATGGAGAAGATGTGATGTATAAGAAGAACCAAAGAGAAGGAATTAATGCCCGCCGCACGAACACTCCGAGACGTCCTCAGTCGACCCCGTTATAATGGTCCCCCCGAAGGACGTCCCCGACCAGTCCCCCGACGTCCTTCGCGTGGTCTTCGGTGCCGTTCCCGCCGCCGCCGTTGACGTCCCTCGAGTACTTGTGGGCCTTGGAGCACCTGGGGAACCTGGCGCAGGTGTGGTCGCTGCGCCCCGCCGCCGCCGCTTCGAGGGCGAGGTGGAAGCGCTTGTTGTCGTCCCCGGAGAAGGCCTTGCCCATCACGTTGGACAGCAGCGACGCCACCATGCGGCCCACCACGCCGTAGCGCAGGGACAGCTGGGCGTTCGCGTCGCACAGCGGCCTCTGGAGGCAGTGGGGCGCCTCCGTGGCCTCCATCAGCTCCACCTGCAGGGATGGCGCGGCGGGCGGGGAAAGGGTTGTTTAGTGACCTGTTGGAATCTATTTGGGGCGGGAGGGTCTACCATCGACAGGGGACTACGTGTCTAAACCACAAGAATATTTGGCAATTATGAACACCAGCATAGAAAGGCGAACCACATCTCGGTCCGCAAACCATATTCCTCCCATTCCCTTGGCCAGCATCCTTCTCTGGCTCTTGGGCTCGTACCATGAGGGGCAGGACGACCTCCGGCAGCCCCTCCTTCAGCGAGGCGAGGCCCCCGTTGTGCACGAAGGCGAAGACGTCGCTCTCCTCTTCGGCGTCGCGCTTCTTTCGTCCGCCGGTGATCTGCTGGATCACGTCCTGGCGGGGAAAAGGAGGGGGCGGAGCGTGAGGGAGAGAGGGAAGAATAAAAAGAAGAGGGA
>NW_020870406.1:187475-189975 GCF_003789085.1 Penaeus vannamei | reverse complement strand
TAATGTATACTTAGTTACTCTTACATATATACATGAACAAACACAGTGGCACACACCCACATAAACACATGCGCATATATATACCTATACACACACACACACACACACACACACACACACACACACACACACACACACACACACACACACACACACACACACACACACACACACACACACCACACACACACACACACACACACACACACACACGACATACCTATGTACACACACACATACACGAATACATATGTACACACATACATACAAACACACGTATACACACACGTACATAAACAGTCACATAAAGGCATATCTTACCATCCATGGTGTCCGAGAGAAAGTCTTATCGACAAACAAATAAAAACACTTTTCGCTGGTGAAAGATATGAAATATATATAAGGTATTTTATAAGTTTTTATATCTTTGACTAAAACTGAAAAAAAAATCACTTATTTTCAAAGATGTCCGAATCATTCGATTTACTGTTTCAATTTCAATTCTGAACTTTTATTTCTTCTGTTTTTGTTTTTCTTTGTTACTAGGCACTTGATAAAAGACATAAAAGACGGAAATGTGTGTATATATTTCCTTTTTTTTCTCTTTGTTTATAGTCAGTTTGCGAAAGGATAACCGGTGTCCGGATGTGAAGTGACCGCGGCCGAGAATTAACGCCGGTGGGGTTTAACTGCTTTCTTCGGCGTGTGTGTGTGTGTGTGTGTGTGTGTGTGTGTGTGTGTGTGTGTGTGTGTGTGTGTGTGTGTGTGTGTGTGTGTGTGTGTGTGTGTGTGTGTGTGTGTGTGTGTGTGTGTGTGTGTGTGTGTGTGTGTGTGTGTGTGTGTGTGTGTGTGTGTGTGTGTGTGAGAGAGAGAGAGTGTGTGAGTGTGTGTGTGTGTCTGTGTGTGTGTGAGAGAGAAACTGTGTGAGTGTGTGTGTGTGTGTGTGTGTGTGTGTGTGTGTGTGTGTGTGTGTGTGTGTGTGTGTGTGTGTGTGTGTGTCGTGTGTGTGTGTGTGTGTGTTGTGTGGTGAGTGTGTGTGTGTGTGTTTTGTTGTTTGGACCATTTGGGCAATTTTTTCTATTTGGTTGTGTTTGTGTTTATCATTGAGTTGGCAAGAGAGGAAGGGAAAGAGGGAGAGGAGAGGATAAGAGAGAGAAAGAAAGAAAGAAAGAAAGGAAGAAAGAGAGAGAGAGTAACAGCAAGAAGCAAAGATAAACACCCCACCCACTCACGCACAAGAAAAAAATCACTGTTTTGCCTAAGTAAACAAGTCCGTACACGACTGAAGTATGTATCACGAACAAATACAAAAACAGGTATTTCTTAATTGGTCGATTTCAAACCACACACCAAGTAATTTCAACATTTCACTAAAAACCACCCTTAATATCGACCCCACATCATCCACCAAATCACTCTATGCTTCCAATCCACACTCGAATCGCACTGACAACCACGTATCCACAAGCCACGCCGGGGTATGGCACGTCTCCGATACCAGAAGCAACGCCCACGCCAGCGAGAGTCTTCCAGCTCGACGCCCACTGTCGTCAAAGCGAGACTGAGGATCCACCGAGCGAGAGGAGCTGGGAAACGCGGCACCGAGGATGAGTTTGTAAAAAATATATTCTTTCTTAAACCTCGGTAACGACTTAACGGTGATTGAACTATTAGCGTCCCGTTGGGGGAGGATTAACGCCGCTGTGGATGGATGGGCGGGTCGTGACTGGCGCTTCTGGGCGGCTCAGGACGTGAACAGGTGAAGAAAAAATATATATTGTCATCGAAGTGGGAGTCATGACGCGAATTCCCTCGTATTTCATTTTTATTCTTTCTTCTTCATTTCATTATTGAAGGTTTTGCGGGTCTTTCGGTTAAAAATCCCGACAGGTATGACGATGTGAATAAAAGGTTCCTCCCACGTTTATCTTTTTTCTCAGTGATAAAAGCTACAATACCAAAAAAAAGTTATATTGTTGAGTAAATCACTTTTCTACAAGCGATTCCCGCTAAGAACCGTTCGAATCGAAGCTAAGACGATGAGGATGATGAATCTTTTTCTTGGCTTTGTGAAAACCGCTAAAGAGGAGATTTACGACTTTATATCATATTAAAGAAGGATCTGCGTGGGATTGAGGAAAAAAAGAACAGCTATCTGATAATCACTTTGTCTCCTTGAACTTCCGGGGCTCTGCTCTCTGTGGCTGTCTGCCTGTCTGTCTGTTTGTCTTTTTCTGTCTCTCTCTGCCTCTGTGTTTGATTCTCTCTCGCTCTGTGCCTGTTCACTCTGTCTGTCTGTCTGTCTGTCTCTCTTTCTCTCCCTCTCTCTCTCTCTCTCTCTCTCTTCTCTCTTCTTCTCTCTCTCCTCTCTCTCTCTCTGTCTCTCCTCTCTCCCTCTCTCCCTCCTCTCTCTTTCTCCCTCCCTCTTCCTTACCTCCCTCCTCCTCCTCCTCCCCTCCCCCCCCCCCTCTCCCCCTACTCACGCTCATCATCCGAGTAT
>NW_020870406.1:179975-182475 GCF_003789085.1 Penaeus vannamei | reverse complement strand
CTTTTAACTGTCGATTGCTCTGCTCGCCTGGTCTTTAGTGCCATCTGTCAAGCGTGGCTTGGCTTGGCCTGACACACTGCCCCGCGCCGCCGCCGTCAGTCACTAAGCCGCATGTAGTCTACGATCATACTCAACGGCCTATGGGCTCTGCAGGAGTGTGTTCATGAGCGCAGTCGGCCAAGCACGAGGAGCAGCGAGAACCTTTTTCTGGGCCATCGCGTGTACATTAGGTTTAGCGAAGTATTTGCGTGCTTCGTGGCATGCAAATGCGCCGAGAAAATATTCATACATTATCCGTAGGTGTTTTCGAGGTCAAAAAGGTCCGGTCCTTTGATGCTTACGCTAAAGAGAACTTTTGCGCAATTCCGTTCCGTAAATGAGGCAGAGATTAGGTACTGTGGCCGTTTCATTCCTTCTTTGGGCATGACCTTTCCTGCTTGTGGTCATTACTGTAAGTCCTCTATTTGTACAGAGTTCACAGGATTTCAAAGGGTTTATTTGCCCACATTTAACAAAAAATTACCGTGTGCATTACGTGAAAGGGTGTCGATTTGAAGGTGTCTTTAACTCCTGGTAAGAATTCCAGTGATAGGTACCCCTCAGCGCATCCCCGCGGGGCCCCAAGATCTTTATTGTTTATTGCAGTTAGGACAGTCCTGCATCCTAGTCCTGCTGACTCAATGGGCTTGTTGTTTTCTCTATTATTGGGGCTGCCAACAAGGGGCTCTAGGATAGTAAGAGCACCCTCAAAGGAGCCTGTCATGTCCACAGGGTGATGGCATCGAGTTACAAAAATCAGAAAAGGAAAAGAAAGTAAAAGAAGAAGAAAATAACAATAAGCACACTCACGATGATTTTCAGTAAACTTGGACAGCTTCTTGATTTCTTCTGTGCGGTCTTCGAAGCTAAACCTATCTTTCTTGTGCAACAATGAAGCGTTATACGTCAAAGTGTTTTATTTAGAAACAAGGGCTGAAGGGTATGTGAAAATATTTGTCTGATTTCTGAAAAAAAAACAGTATATTGCATTCGCCAATTACTTACAATCCATGAACTGAAACATAAATATCACAGTAAACATATTACTTGCGAAAAAGCCTCGACGCAGTAAAAGTCTCCCAACATTTGTATTTGTCGAGGCTGTTATGAATAAAAATGAATGCATAGAGCCAGCGACGCATCTGACCGGTTTTGACTATATTTCTTTCGAAGATATATGCGAAACCGCAAATATATCTCTTGCTCTGTAAAGATATTCATTCTCTTTCATACGTGGTCTTTACATTTGTCAAAATGAACATTGTTCATTCGTCGAGTGCCGAGTATTAGTTAGTGGGTTATGGACCCCACACTTCTCTGAAAATCATTGGATACCTTATTTAGGATGGCACAGTCACACTGCGTCATCAATAATAATTGCAATAATAATTTAGTTTAATTCCATTTGTTACAATAGATATTCTTTGCTGTGACATGCTGTCTGTTTATCTTTGCTTCTAAATCTCCCCCTGTGTGCAAGGAATGGCCGGGGTTGCCATCCACTGGCAGCGCGCGGGAGTTGAACGCAAGTCAACAAAATTGCCAGACGAGAACGCTACCGCTGTACCACACGACGCATGATTCGGTGCTGATCTGATCAAACAGACAAGAGCCAAATGAATCCTTTTCTGGACATCGAAGCTATTTCACCTCCGTCAGCTCAGGAGGGAACAGAGACAAGGGCGCGAGTTCCCGTATTTCCAGAATGCTTGGCGCTTGTTTCAGCTCAGTTCATTTCCTCATTATTTTGTGTGTGTTTTCCAGAAATGAAACATTTCTCGTCTATACACAGCTTAAGTTTTAAGACTTCAACAACACGAATTAGTTTCAGCGTAAGCCCCGCCCTCAGAGATACGAGCCACAATTTAGCTACACATAGGCAAGTCCATGTATTCTCTAGCCTGTGGCCTAAGTGACCACCCCAATCACGCTTACCGCAAGAGCTGAACCATGAACAATTTTAGTTCAGGCTCGACTTCAAGGTTATATTCCTATATTTTCCGGTGCTACTCTTCGTGTGTGTGGTCTTAGATGAACATGCTATCATCTACACATTATTGTACTTCAGGCCACGTCTTGTGAGTGTGGGTAATATCCTGTAAGTATAAGGCATTCATTAAATTGCGTCTTAGCTGGATAATCATCTTTTTCGTATACGCTTTCTACACTTGTAAAATGTAACCATGCTGAATATATCGTATATATTTAGTGTTTATATCTCGGTATTGTACTTGATACAAGTTTAATGTTACCTTTCTTAAGAGTTTTTATACTTATCTTTTACTACTACATCAATACATTAAACTAAACGCACATTTACTTGCAATCCCAGAATAATAAGACATATTATTCTCTCTTACACATTTTCTGGAATTAAACTATTCTTAACACATAATTCCAGTATAACACAATATCATAACCTAGTACAAAAATAGCTAACATACGGACAATTTCAGAAACA
>NW_020870406.1:149975-164975 GCF_003789085.1 Penaeus vannamei | reverse complement strand
CCGTTGTTCGTCACGTTTAACACACGCTGGAGCGGAGAGAGCATTTATGTGTTCACTTATTTGTACCCAAGCTTATAATTGTTCATTCATCGGTATTTGTGCGCTGACGTTGCTCTTATCACCATCGCGATGACTGCAAGGCGGTCGTGCTTGTAAATATCTGCATCTGTCGTTCCGGTTATCTAGTTGCATCTTCATGTAGATCAATATCTAAGCGGATATTGTGTTTGTTTGTGTTTGTGTGTGTGTGTGTGTGTGTGTGTGTGTGTGTGTGTGTGTGTGTGCCGTGTATCGTATGCTTATAGGTAGGTAGATACAGAGAATCAGTATATATGAATATCGTTTCTCTCTCTTCATCGGCGAGTATGCCAGCATGTTACAGGCTGAAAAAGAGTAAACAGACCTTTGTTCAACTTAATTGTCGGACAGATAATCTATCTTTTTTGGGAAACAAAATCGCCGATAGAATTCAGTAAAATTCGTGGAAGTTAGACTTTGAAAAGAGCTCACTCGAGTTGCTAAATGAAGGGGTTTTACAGAAAGTGGCGCCTTTTTTTCCGTCCTCGGAGTTCCTGAACAAACGGGCATTAACATAGTTCGATTGGGATGAACCCGGCCGGCGGTGATGGCAGCCGGCGCGAGGCAGCTCGGGCCGTTTGCCTCGTCCTCTCCGGGAGAGGCTGGGCTGGCGTGAGGCTTCGAAACCCGACGTCAGAGTGGATGTGCAATGGCGGACAAGGCGTGTCATGAACCGAAGCTTCGGATCAGTCTTACACTGTACAAAAAGCGTGATATTCAGCGGATGTTCGAAACGGAATGCGAAACAAGTTTGACAAAAGTCACTGTACATTTCGTAATAGAGTGTCATAACATAGAATCGTCCACAGATTGATGCAGCTTGTTATAAAGAGGAATTCTTACATATACTCTGCTTTATTATTCACTCCATTTATTATTTGCTCAAATTGTTGCATATCCTTTGCTCTATACATTTTGGAAATCCATATCCAGAGCAAAGAGATACCTTTATCTGAATATTCCTCTTCCACGAATTCTGTAAACAATCTTGCTTTGGGGACGGGAGCAAAGCGCAGATAATATAGCCCAATGTATTCAGAAGTTTTTCCATTGTGCTTTTATGATAATTTTGGATTAGCATAGAAGGTGTATCAACTTTATCTTTATCGCAAAATTATACGCGGAGAGAATTAGATGCTAAAGGTGGAATTGCGAGATAAGTGGAAGGTCTTACCCTTGATACGAGGTGATATTGTTATGGTTATTATCACTGCACTTCTTGTTATTAGAGATTGTGATACATAGAACTGTTATACAAATATGTTATTGCTGTTATTTTGAACGCACATTCTGTCGGAGATGAAGATTCTTCTAATAACCATAGATATTGCGAAGACGGAAAACAACCAACCCAGCCACTGAAACATTCAATAAATAAAAGGAAAAAAAGGGAATAGAGAAAAAAAAAAAGGAGGAAAAAAAGAAAGAAAAAGAAAGAAGAAAGCAAAAGAAAAAAAGAGTAAAAAAGAAAGATGAAACAGAAGACAGATGATAAAGATGAGAAGATATACAAGAAATAGAAGAAAAATATACATCAGCCTGTCAGCGCGGCCACGACGTCCCCCCCCCCCAGCGACATCTCCAGCCGCGTCCCCCCCCCCCCCCCTCCTGATTAAGGCGGCGGAGGCGAGCCGCAGCGATCGGCCGACGGCGGCTGTGAGGGAGACGCCGTAATGGGATTAATGGCGAGTGGCGTGATGGCGCCGCCGCCGGAAGGGAGAAAAGGTTTTTAAAAGGGCGTCGTGGAAGGCCGCGTTAAAGGCGGGCTGCCGTTGTAGCGAGGGAGGCCTTTGGTGTACGGACGCGGGACGGCGCCGCGGGGCACGCTGCCGGCCGGGGAGGAAGCGCTGGAGATGTGCGCGCGCTGTGTGTGTGTGTGTGTGTGTTGTGTGTGTGTGTGTGTGTGTGTGTGTGTGTGTGTGTGTGTGTGTGTGTGTGTGTGTGTGTGTGTGTATATATATATATATATATATATATATATATATATATATATATATATATATATATATATATATTAATAACACGGACTCCAAGGCCTTCCCAACAAGGACGCTGGACGCTGGTCTCCCGGGAGCAGGGGCGGCCAAGGCAGCTGACCAAGCATTTCCAGACCTACAAGTTGAAATCGCCTGGAAAAGGGACAGGGAGGCCTCGGTGTCTGGCGCTGTCGAGGCTCTCTGCGCTGCCTCCACTCGCTGTGCTGTGAGGGTGGATGGGTTGAAGTGGCAGATCTCGGCACACCGTCACTGCTACTTGCCATCAAATCCATTTTCGAAGGTCCTCTATTGGGCTCGGGATCCTCTCCGTGAAGCCGGGCGGTTTCCCTGCCTGATGATCATTTCTAGACACACACTCCGGGTTAGGGATCCTCTCCGTGAGGCCGGGCGGTTTCCCTGATTTTCTATTTTTCTAGACATGCACTCCGGGTTACTTGAAATATTTGATACAGGGCCTCTACAGTCTGTTAGGGTATCATCCATTACGCCAGGTTAACACACCATTATTTTTGGCATTTGGCAGTTTCTCTGTCCAAGATGCATTCCACACTCGTTTGACTTTCCCTTGCCTGCATCTTAGGATTTATTTCTGTCGGATGTTGCTTGCCTGTGGAATTCGTTTCTACAGCCAAGCTCCGAATTCCTTTGCATGGGTGAAAGGCTAGACTGATCCCTCATTGCAGGGCATCGTGCATGGCAGCAGTCGATGCCCTAAAGAGTATGGTGATAGTCACAACAGAGACCTTGATTCGCGACTGCCGTTTCTAAAGGGAAGATCTGGCAGGAGACCTGTCACTCCTTTTCGCTTCTGGCTGGACAACGCACAGGTGAGGACGGTCGTGTTTCCCTCGCTACCTCCTCTGCGAATTCATGTTGATCTGCAGCGATAGAGTTTGCAGTGTAGGAATGACTGGACTTTGAAGGGCTTCGTAAAGGATGCTAGGCTTGACCCTCGCTCTCCAAATTGCAAGCTGGCCTGTGACCCCTCGCCGACTCACCAGTGGAATTTCAGGCTCTCCCTCTCCCCGTAGGAAGGGTGCTTCAAGAACTAAAAATTCGGCGAGGGTTTCCTAGATATTGCACAGAATGAGATTACCCGGGAAGCTATTTCTTAGAGTTTTGCTAATGAAATCCAAAGGAAGATCTCAGCCATGCTGGATGCGCTACAATCAAGATTGAAATGAGGTCAGACCTACTTTTAGACAGAAGAAATATAAGAAGAAAATTTAGAAATCAATTTGGTTTTCTCCAAAATGAAAACACAAAGTTATTTTTTCGATGTTCATGTTAAAGGTTAGGAGACAACCATTACTTGTCCTGGCGATTTCAGTTTTTGGGATGTTTGGGATGCCATAAGGACGGTAAGTGGCGCCTACCATGCCTGAAGGACGGTAAGTGCCGCCCACCATGCCTCCACCTCTGAGGGTCCCTCATCACAAGCCGCCAGGCAGGGACTCGGCCCATCTCGAGCTCCTCACAACAGGTTTGATTGATCTGCCCAAGCCACGACTTCCTAGGTCGTCCCACAGGCCTCCTCCACCCAAGGCTCTCTCGTACAGAGACAATCTGGTGGGCAGGTCATCCTGTGGGAAGGGAATCCAGGTAGCTGTAGAGCCTGAGTTGATAACAGATTGTGCAAATAACAGGTCCTGTTCTAGTCTCATGGTACGACTGTTGGTTGGACACGTGGTCCCGCCAACTGTACCCCATGATCCAGCACAAGGACCTATTACAAAAGGCATCAAGACAGGATAATGTTCAGGTTTCTCTTCCATATGATAAATCTGACATTATCAGGGCCTTGAAAACACGTAGCTTAGTCCTTCTGCACAGGTACTGGCATCAACTATTCTTGTCGAGAGAGTTCAGGACCCCTGCCGTCAGGCCAATCCATCTGCTGACTTCCTGGTCTGACAGCCTTGAGTTATGGACTACACTTCCAAGGTATATGTGACTTCAGTGTCCTCGCCACAAGCACATACTGATTGTGCAGGTTCTCATAGCAAGTCCCCAAAGTCCTGGATCTTGGTCTTGGTCCAGGAGACCTCTAGACCCAAGGGCTTCGCTTCATTACCAAATGCATTCAGAGCCACCACTAAGGTATCCAAAGATAGCAACATCATCGGCAAAGTCAAGGTCAGTAACCTTGATATTGCCCTGAGTTGCTCCACAATAACTATGAATAGTAGCTCTGCCCAGTATCCAGTCCATGCAAGTATTGAAAAGTGTTGGTGCAAGGACAGCCTAGCCTCACTCCTGAACTAACAGGAAAGAAGTTCAACAGGCCCCCACCACACTTTACAGCACTTTCAGCACCAGTATACAGGCTTGCTATTAGTCCAATAATCCTTTTTGGAATTCCTCTCAGTCTCAGGATCTCCCAGAGTGATCCCCACTCACCGTATCGAACGCCTTCTTGAGGTTGATGTAAGCTGCAAGCAACCCAGGCCTGAACTCATGGCGGCGCTCTACAATGACTCTAAGAGCCAGGATAAGGTCTATTGTGGACTTACCAGGAGTGAATCCAGATTGCACCGGCCTCTGGTGCCTCAGCAGGTGGTCTCTGATACGTCTCAGAAGGATGTGGGCAAGAACCTTGCCTGGTATACTGAGCAGTGTGATGCCTCGGTGATTACTGCAGTCCTTTCCCTTCCAGAGAGGGATGACCACACCCCTCAACAGGTCAGGGAGAACAGTACCGGACTGCCAGATGGCAGCCAGGACAGCATGCAACCCCCACGCCATAGGTTTATCCCCAGCCTTTAACAGTTCAGCTGGGATGCCGCAGATACCCACTGCTTCAGCTTTGAGATCGCCCCCCAACTTCAGTTAGGGAGGGCGATGTGTGAGTCCAGCAATAGAATCTCAGCACTACCCACATCCAATTAGCACAACTGCTCAAAACCGCACCGTAACAAGATCTAAGACGATCTGGGCACTTACTAAGCGAACTGCAATCACTTGTGAAGAGGGCTTGGAGTTCAGCTTTCTCAGGGCCTTCGTCCTCCTTTGCAAGACTCCTAATAAACTGTTCCTTGTCCCTCCTCAACAGTGACCAAGTTCAGCACACCTGAGAATGGTGCAAATCGTGATCCCCTGTCAGACGAGCCACACGATAAGCATCAGTGTCTCCTGCGAGATAAAATTGTCTTGCTCTCGGGCGTTCACCAATCGATTCTTGAGCTGCAACCAGTATTTTGCGCTTGAAGGTGTCCCACAGAAGTACAGGGTCCGTCAGATTGTCGAGCACTGTGAAACCACCAGAAACTGCTTCAGCAAACCCCTGGGCACACTTCACCTCCCTCAGCCTGTCCAAATGAAACACCCTAGTGTGGTGATTGGACCGCTGGGGAGTTTTGAAGTTGACCCAAAGGATAACCACAACTAATCTATGGTCAGTACCGCAGAACTTGGCACAACTATACACTCTGCAGTTTCTGGAGCATCCTCGAACGAGTGCTAACGAGTATGTAGTCGATCTCTTTGGCTGCATTACCTGCATCGCTTTACCACATCCAACAATGTGGGTCTGAATGCTGGTACCAGGAACCAGAAATCCTCGATTTCTGGGACCTTGCAAAGTCCCGGAAAAGGAGGCTATTCTCACTGCCGGCATCAGCTCCCGAACCATGGGGACCACAGATCTCATAGCCAGCGATTGCAACAGATACCGCATTTAAGTCACCCAGAACAATACGATTATCTCAGTAGTCGCCCTACCCAATGAGGCCCACAACCTGCCTCATTTGCTTGGTGGGAGGGGCATTTTCCCTCTCCCCAGCATTTCCAATTGTATATGACTTTGCCGAAGGGTTATATCTGGGGGGAGGAGGACTGGCAAGGCCCACCTCCCTCGAGCCTCCCATTAACCCCAGGGGGCTTAGGGGCAGCAGTTGGTACAAAGCCAGGGCGTGTTCACACACTAGTGGGCCATGATCCTGTACCTCTAGGGCCTCCTGCTGCTCCGAGATCCCCCACAGTTTAGCCTGGGACCGGGTACCACCATGGGAGGCCACAAGGAGGCACTGCAGAAGTCTCGATGATGGAGAGGCTATGCACTGGCAGTGGAGGCTTATGCAGAGCTGCTCCCCTTTTCGCACTAGGCTAGCCAGCGATGGCAGTTGTAAGCGAGAAGGCATGCAAGCACTTAACACTCTCTAGGGTACCACGCCATCGCCTCACATCACCCTGAGCGTGAAGCATCCGCCCATAGTATTGCATGGAGTGGAATAAACGGGGGAAGGGGGTGCTGTGTGCTTGAGTGTAGTGGAAGCATAAGGGGGTTGAGTATGTGTGCTTCTGTGGATGGACTAAGGGGAGGTTTTATAGAACAGAGGGGTGGAGGTTGGCACACTTTTACACTCCTCTCATACGTACCAACACGCACACGCATTCTAACAAGCACCCAATAAAAACGCACATGCAACTACACACACAAACAAGTACACACACATGCACACAGATTAGCACGCACACACAAGCACGAATAGTCTAAAACACTTTTGAGCAAGATCCTGTTTTCCAATCCTGAAACACTAAAACTCTTCTCAAAAGAAAGAACAAAAAAAGGAAAAAAAGAAAAAGAAAAAAAAAGGAATAAAAAAATACGACGGCCGTGACCTTGACCTTTGAATACAGCGCCAGGACATCAGGTCATTTCCTTCTCGCATTTCAATTTTTTCAAACGTTTTTGACCGAATTGGGAAGCTTTCATATCGATTGATGCTGTGGGGATGACGTCAGCAGAAAGTAGGACACCTAAGCTTTCATGGCACGTCATGAATATGTATGTATGTATATATATATATATATATATATATATATATATATATATATATATATATATATATATATATATATATATATATATATACATAATGTATATATATATATATATACATATATATATTCAATTGTACATACATACATATATATATATATATATTATATATATATATATATATATATATATATATATATATATATATATATAATATATACACATACATAAACATTATAAATAAATATATATATATATATATATATATATATATATATATACATATATATCTGTCTATCTATCTATTTTATCTATCTATCTATCCATCTATCTATCTATATCTATCTATCTGTCTATATATATATATATATATATATATATATATATATATATATATATATATATATATATATACACACACATATACACACACACACATATATATTTATATGTCTAAATGCGTACCTGGACTAGATCCATATCTGTGCCGACTGCATCCGTCGCATCGGCTCGGCGGGGCGTCGCTCCCGAGGCATCTGCGACCCTCTTAAGGCGTCTCGGCGGCACAAATGAGGCTCGCCGTGAATAGTCGCCGTCCTGGAGGTGCTTCAGGTGGGCGGCCGAAGAAAGGCGACGGGGGGGGAGGGGAGTGGGGGGGGGGTGTGTGGGGGGGGCGGGGGGGGGGGAGGAGGAGGAGGACGCCTGGGAAGCGCATCCAATATTCAGATATCCCTGAACATTCAACAACCGCGCTGCCATCCGCAAGGACATCCATATTCAGGGAAACAACGTCAGCGCCCCAGCATCGCCTTCGGAGAGCGGCGCCTTCGCTCTGACGGGTTCGTCGACGCCGTGGTCGCTTCCCGAACACGAGCGTTATCAATTAATAGTGTTTTCTACTGATCCTTGGCCCCGCCCCCTGCCAGGCCCTGGGGACGGCGCGGGCATCAAGGAGCGAAGGGGCGACAGGGGGACGAAGGATCCCACTTAATCATACTAATTATTGGCGAAGTTTTTTAATGACAGATGTTTGAAAGTTGTTTTTTTTCTTCCCTTTCTTTTCTCTTTTCTGTTTTTTTTTTATGTTTGGTTGCGTTCTTGTTGGCTTCGTTTTTTTGGCGGCGCGGCAGAGGATGATGCAGTGTTTGATATAAAGTTTTGATTTGCGGTTTAATTCTCCGGCAAAATCATGTGTTTGATTATGATATTATTCACGCGAAGCTTTGGCAGAAGAGCTTATCGTATATTACATCACAATGACCAAAATGATATAATGAGAGGGACCAATTATACCAAATACATGTGCGTATTTCAGTGATACTTATGATACGTACATGAAGGGGAGATACGATCAAACCGCTCGTTTTCAGACTTCAATACATACAACTACATATACATACAATATGAGAATCATTGTTGCCACACACCTTCAGCGTAGACTAGCCATTGCTATAAAGATGCTGGTGATGATGATGATGATGATGGTGATGATGTAATGATGATGACGATGATGGTAATGATGATGATGACGATGGTGATGATGGTAATGATGATGATGACGATGATGATGATGATGATGGTGATGATGATGATGATGATGATGACGATGGTGATGATGACGACGATGCAATGGAAAAGATGATGACGTAAATGATGATGTTGGTGTGATTATCAGAAGCATGTTAACTACGATTATCAATGTACTATATAGGGATTGATTCTAATAGTGCTAGTTGATGTCTATTATAACATTGATGATAATGATAACGGACACCATGAGGCCGCTAGCAACACCCACATTGATAATGATGAAAGGCGGAGCAATGATAACTACGATAGAGACAATAGCTCTTCTGTTATTTTTGTTAATACCAAGAAAGGTGCTGATAATATCAATACTGATGCTGATACTACTGGTTAATACTAATAATAATGGTGCTAAGAATTTAGCTGTCAATAGTAAACGCGAAAATGATGAAAATGCAGATTCTAAGAAGGTTTTTAAAACTTTGAGATGATGTCCAATGTTCCCTTGAGACTGAATTCAATAGAATACTTCCAGTCCCCCCCCCCCCCCCTCTTTCTCTCCATCTCTTCTCTATCTTTTTCTCTCTTCCTTTCCTATTTATCTCTCTCTGTCTGTTTATCTATCTCTCTGTCTATCTTTATCCGTCCGTCTATCTCTGAATCCCAAACTCTCTTCATTCTCTCCCTCTCTCTCTTTATCTCTGTCTCCCTCCCTCTCCCACATTCTCCCTCCCCTTCCCCTTTTCCCTCTCTCTATCTATCGCCCTCTTTCTCCCTCTCCATCTTTCTTCCTTCTCTCCGTCCCTCTCTTTTCCTTCACCCCATTTCCTTTCCTTCCTCCTCTCTCTCTCTCTTTCTTTCCTCCTTCTCCTTCCCTTTCTTCTCATCCCTCCCTCCCATCCCCTCTTCCTTTTATCCCTTCTTCTTTCTCCCCATCCCACCCACACCCTCTCCCCCATCTCCTTCCTATCCCTCCTTCTCTCCCCACTCCCTCCTTCTCCCTCCCACACCCTGTCCCTCTCCCTCCCACATCTTCTCTTTCCTTCCCTCCCCTCCCACACCCTTGTCCCACTCCTTCCCTCTCCCTCCTTCTCCTCCCATACCCTCACCCTCCCACCCTCCTTCTCCCCTCCCACATCTCCCTCTCCTTCCCACTCCCTCCTACATCTTTCCTTCCCTCTCCCTTCCTCCCACCCCCTCCCCCCTCTCCCACTCCCTCCCTCCCTCTCCCTCCCTCTCCCTCTCCATCTTCCCTTCCCTCCCTCCCACACCCTCTCCTTCCCCTCCTTCCCACTCCCTCTTCTCCCTCTCATACCCTCTCCCTCCCACATCTTCCCTTCCCTCTCCCTCTCCCTCTTCCCTCTCCCTCCCCTCCCTCTCATACCTCTCCTTCCCACATCTTTCCTTCCCTTCCCTCTCTCTCCCTCCTCTCCCCTCCCTCCTCTCCCTCTCTCCCTCTCTCCCTCTCCTCCTCTCCCTCTCCCTCCCTCTCCCTCCCACTCCCGCCCCTCGCCTGCTTACGAGGGGAGCCGGAGGAGGGACTGAAACCCAGGCTCTTAAGTAAGGTTCTTACTCTCCTCCGGCGAGCAAAGTCCCTTCGGAGGAAGAGGCGGCCGGAGGGGGGAGATCGCCGGCATTCGGAGGGCGGGAGGTGGAGTGTTGGAGAAAGGTGGGGAAGGAGGGGGGGAGGGAGGGTGGGGGAGGATGGGGAAGGGTGGGGGAGGGTGGGAGGGAGGAGGGAGGAGGGAGGGAGGAGGTGGTGGAGGAAATGTGGGGGAGAAAGGGAGGGAGGAGGGAGGGAAGAGGTTTTGGAGAAATGTGGAAAGAGGGAGGAGGGAAGGGAGGGAGGGGGAGGTGTGGGTGGGGAGGGTGGAGGAGGAGGAGGAGGGTTGTGGAGGGAATGTGGTGAGGCTGGAGGAGGTCTTGGAGGCGAAGAGGAGGAGGGAGGGATGTAGAAATGTGGGGGAAAGGGAGGGAGGGAGGAGGGAGGAGGGTTTGGAGAAATGTGGGAAAGAGGAGGGAGGAGGGAGCGGGAGGTGATGGAGAAATGTTGGAGAGAGAGGAGGAGGGAGGGGAAGAGAGGGAGAGAGAGGAAGGAGGGAGAGGGAGGAGTGAGAGGGTGCTGAGAAATGTGGGTGAGGCAGGAGGAGGGTGTTGGAGAAATATGGGGAAGGAGGTGACGTGGTGGAGAAATCTGGTGAGGGAGATGGACTGTTGGAGAAATCCTGCGTAGGTTTATGTTCTAGTTTGTGTGTTTGCTTCGGTGTGTTGAGCAAGGGTTAGGATGGATAGGTGTGCGGGTGTGTTTGTTTGTGCCGTGTGTATCTATCTATCTAACTGCCTATCTGTCTGTCTGTCTGTCTATCCATCAATCTGTGTGTGTGTGTGTGTGTGTTTATGTATATACATTGATGTGTGTAGTGTGTGCATGCGTTTGTATTTTTGTTCGTTTTGTTTGTGTGTGTTTTTGTTAGTGTGTGCGTGTATGTGAGTGTGTTCTTGTTCATGTTGTGTGTATATGTGTTCGTGTCTGTGTGTGTGCGTGCGTGCGTGTAATTTTTTCACTTGTGTGTGTGCTTGCGTGTGGGTTTTTGTTCATGTTGCTTGTGTGCGCGTATGTGCGTATTTATCCATGTGTGTGTGCTTGCGTGTGCGTTCTTCCTCACGCCGTGTGTATGTGGTGTTGTGTGTGTGTGTGTTGTGTGTTGTGTGTGTGTGTTGTGTGTGTGTGTGTGTGTGTGTGTGTGTGTGTGCGTGTGTGTGTGTATGTGTGTGTGTGTGTGTGTGTGTGTGTGTGTGTGTGTGTGTGTGTGTGTGTGTGTGTGTGTGTGTGTGTGTATGTGTGTGTGCGTGGTGTGGTGCATGTGTGTGGTGTGTGTGTATATGTGTGTTATGTTGTGTGTGTGTGTGTGAGTGTGTGTGTGTGTGTGTGTGTGTGTGTGTGTGTGCGCCCTCAGAGTCATAGGCCCCGATGGCTCCCTCGCCGCCCTCCCTACTTCTCTCCCTCCTTTCCTACTTCTCTCCCTCTCCCTCTATCTCTCCTTCCTCCCTTTCCTCCTCCTCCTACTTCTCCCTCCCTCTTCCTACTTCTATCCCTCCCTCTTCTTTTCTCTCCTCCCTTCCTTCTTCTCTCCTCCTCCCTTCCTACTTCTCTCCCTCCTCCCTCCTTTCCTACTTCTCTCTCGCCTCCTCCCTTCCTACTTTTTCTCCTCCCTCCTCCTTCCTACTTCTCTCCCTCCTTCCCTCCCTTCCTACTTCCCTCCTCCCTCCCTCCTCCCTTCCTCCTCCTCCTTCTCTCTCTCCCTCTCCTTCCTACTTCCTCTCCCCTTCCTCCCTTCCTACTCCCTCCCTCCCTCCCTTCTCTTCCTCCCTCCCTTCCTATCCCTCCCTCTTCCTCCCTCCTACTTCTCTCCTCCCTCCCTCCCCTCCCTCCCTACTCCCCCTACTTCTCTCTCCCTACTCTCTCCCTCCTTCCTCCTTCCTCTCTCTCCCTCCTTCCTAATTCTCTCCCTCCCTTCCTTCCTACTTCTCTCCCTCCTCCCTCCTTTTCTACTTCCTTTCTCCCTCTACTCTTCCTTCATTTTCTCCCTTTCCTCCCTCTCTCCCTTTCTCTTTCCTCCGTCCTCTTCTCTTTCTTTCCTAGACTTTTCTTCTTCCTCTCCTCCTTCCCTCTCGCTCCCTCCCTCTTTCCTTCTTCCCTCCGCCATTCCACTTCTCCCTCTTCTCCTCTCTTAACCTTTCCTTTCCTTCCTAATTATCTCCCGTTCTCCATCACTCACCATTCTCCATCCTTCCTCCATTACTCACCCATTCCTTATACCTCTCTCCCATCTTCTCTCTTTCCTTTCCTTCTTTATCCGTTTGTAAACCACTTCCTCCCTCCCTCCCTCTCTTCCCTCTCCAACTCTCCACCGTCTCCTTCCCTTCATCACTCTTTTCCCGGTCTCTTTCCCTCTCTCTCTCTCCCTCTTTCCTCTCTCTCCCTCTTTCCCTCTCTCTCCACCATTCCTCCCTTCCTCCCTCTTTTCCCGGTCTCTTTCCCTCTCTCTCTCCCTCTTTCCCTCTCCTCTCCACCATCTCCCTCTTTTCTCGGTTTCTTTCCCTCTCTCCCTCTCCAGTCTGCAACCCCGGACTCCTTCCCTTCCACCTCTATCTCCCTCCCTAACCCCCCTCCCATCTCCTTGCCTCCCTCCCCCTCCCGGACCCCTTCTCTCCCTTCTCCCATCTCCCTCCTTCCCTCTCTCCCTCCCCGGACCCTTCTCTTCCCTCCCTCCCACCTTCCCATCTGTGTCCTCCCTCTTCCTCCCTCCTCCCTCCTCTCCCCCCCCCCCCTCTCTCTCCCAGCCTCCCTCCCACCTTCCCCATCTGTGTCCCTCCTCCCCGGCCTCCTTCTCTCCCCTCCCTCCCTCCCTTCCTCCCCGATCTCTCCTACCCTCCTCTCTCCCTCCTCCTCCCTCCCTCCCCCCCCTCTCTCTCCCTCCCCCTATCCCTCCTTCCTCCCCCTCCCTCTCCCCAGCCTCCTCCTCCCTCCCCGGCCTCCTTCCCTCCTTCTGCCCATTTTCCCCCCTCCTTCTCTCTCCTGTGATATCGACCCAACATCTGCAGTTGACAGCCATTCCGTTTGCTTGTTATAATTTCTGATTCCCTGTTCTGTCTTCGGCCTCGTTTTGACAAGGGCATTGTTGTTGTCCTTGTTGTTATCCCCCTTGTTGTTGTCCTTGTTTGTTATTGTTATTGGCATTGTTGTTATCATTGGCATTGTTGTTGTTATCGTTGCTATTGGCGTTGTTGTTATTGTTGTTATTATCGCTGTTATTGGCGTCGTTGTTATTCGAATTGTTATTGTTGTAATGGTCGTTAATTTTTACTATCGTTCTTATCATTGTTATTTTCACCATCATCGTTATAATCGTTATCATTATTTTTGTTGTTATCAGTACAAACTGCGTTGATATTATCGTTGATATCATTGTTGTTATTATCGTTATTATGATTTTTGTTATCATTATTGTTATCATCATTATAATTGTTGTTGTTTTCATTATCATCATTAGTATTGCAGTTGCTATCATCATCACCATTATTGTTATAACTATTATCATAGTAAAATCACTATTATTAACATTATCGTTATTGGCATTATCTTTCTTTCTATCATCGTTACAGTCATTATCATTGTCACAATTTAATAATAATCATCATTAATTTAATGGTTCTCTGTCTTTCGACTTTCTCGTGCTGTGTGAGTGTACGCGCAAGGTACTTATGTAGACCTTGTGTACGTACATGTGCACATGAGGGCGATATAGTGCATTTTCTGGGAATATGTGTATGTGTGTTTGTGTTTATGTTTGTGAATGCGTATGTGTGTGTGTGTGTGTGTGTGTGTGTGTGTGTGTGTGTGTGTGTGTGTGTGTGTGTGTGTGTGTGTGTGTGTGTGTGTGTGTGTGTTTGTGTGTGTGTGTGTGTGAGTGTGCATGTGTAGGTGCATGAAATTGAGATGTTTTATGTGTGTACTAAACTTAATAACCCAGAGACACGTTTTTTAATAGGCCCTACAATCAACATTTCCCTCATACGATTCAGGAGTTTAAAGAAAATGGAATACCTGAGACTTAAGGGGTCACTCCTTTATATTTCTTAATCCCCCATAATTTCATATAAATCCATAAGAAGTTCTGTTGAAAGATTTTACATCATTATGCAACAATGTTTTTACAACGACATATATAACGACACAAAGTTATTAATCATGAATACGAACTTTGAAGATTTTATTCACAGATGGTTTTTGGGAAGGAAATTTTTCTAATGATCAAAAAATGAAAGTAGAAGGGAAGTGAAGCATAGAAATTACAAAGAAAATTATGAACCAAAACGAAAAACTGAAAAATTATTGATAATCAATTTAATAGCTTAAAGCGAAGAGTGAAATAAGAAGAAGAGAAAAGAAGAAGAAGGAGAGAGAGAGAGAGAGAGAGAGAGAGAGAGAGAGAGAGAGAGAGAGAGAGAGAGAGAGAGAGAGAGAGAGAGAGAGAGAGAGAGAGAGAGAGAGAGAGAGTTAACTCGTGCAAAAAGGCAATGGAACTAGCTAATACAATTATGAAAGGGTATACTATATTACTGCTAATACTAGTAGTCTTCTTACTAACACTTCTAATACTACTTCTGCTGCTACTTTTACTATTATTACTACTACCACTGCCATCATTATTACTACCAGTGCTTCTGTTACTATTGCTTTGACCACTATTACTACAACTACTGCTGCTAATACTACTATTGTTATTACTCCTACCGCAACTAGTACTAGTGCTATTATCATTATTAATTCTTATTCTACCACTAGTACTAATGATATTACTACTACTGCAACTATTACAACTATTACTACTACTACTACTACTATATTACAATCAATGCTATTACTAGTGCTACCACTATCACTGCTACTGTTGCTACTACTGCTAATACTACTATTACTATTACTACAACTACTGCTATTATCAATTCACTGCTACTACTACTACCACTAATAATACTATTACTACTTTTACTATTACTGCTACTACTACTATTGATGCTGCTACTACTACTATTACTATTACTGCTACTATT
>NW_020870406.1:142475-144975 GCF_003789085.1 Penaeus vannamei | reverse complement strand
AAAGCAGGGAGGAGAGGGGGGAGGAGGGAGGGGAGGGAAGGGAAGGAAGGGAGGAGGGAAGTAAGGGGGAGGGAAGGGAAGGAAGGGGGAGGGGGGAGGAAGGGGAGGGAAGGGAGGGGGAAGGAATCAGAGAAGGATCGGATCCCATAGCAAGTGGTATTGTGCTTCCTTATGCACACCCATTAGCGTGCGGCGCCTCCCTGGCTCTCGCGCAATCACCCATTGTTGTTGCTAAGTTATTGCAAGAGTATCTTATCCTATTGTGCGGCGGAGAGAGGAGGGCGCCGCGAGAGCCCTGAGAATAATACGGGAGGGAGTGAGGAAGGTGCGGGGGTCGTGGCACGGGCGCCCTCACACGCACACATGCACACAGGCACGCATATACGCAGGCACGTGCACATATACACAGACACACACATACACAGGCAAGTAAACATATACGCAGGCACGTGCACATGTACACAGACACATACATACACAGGCAGGTAAACATATACACAGGCACGCACACATGTACACAGGCACGCACATCTATGCACAGGCACGCACACGTATACACAGGCACGCACACATATACACAGGCACGCACACGTATACACATGCAAGCACACATACACAGGCGCGCACACATATACACAGGCACACGCATACACATACACAAACACGTATGATACCTATAATGTATATTAGTGAAAACAAGATTTATATCATTACTGCCATCATCGCTACGACCAATAATCATCAGCGTCGGTAAATTGATAAAAGAGAAATGATAACAAAAATAACTAAGAGTAAGGTCAGTGATGATTCTTTTAATAGGAGTGATATTTCCGCGAATAATATTAATGTTGCTGCTATTAATGTGTCGTTATGATACCACTTCTATTAATAATAATCATAATTAAGTGATACGATTTATGATAATGATAATATCAGTGATGATGGAAATGTTGCTGGTTGTAACGCAGGTCAAATTATTAGTATATATATATATATATATATATATATATATATATATATATATATTATATATATTATATATATATATACACACACACACACACACACACACACACACACACACACACACACACACACACACACACACAACACACACACACACACACCACACACACACACACACACACACACACACACACACACACACATATATATATATATATATATATATATATATATATATATATATATATATATAAACAAGAAATGAATAATTATATAAATAAAGAAAAACGTCTGTAGTAAATACATGTTAATTTTTCCTTTAGTTCACAAACCAGACTTTTTTTCTTATTATTAATATTTTTCATTTTCCCACTACAAAAAATCTGGTTTCTTTTTTCTTTTTTTATATTCTATATTTTCTGTCAGTTCACTAATCCTGAAATCCGTTTCATCACACGCCATTCTGTTCAAAAAGATTAGCAATTATGTACAAAGTGGTTTCTCAAAAACAAAACAATAAGAACGAACAAAACAAAAGAAGAAAGAAGAAAAAAAAATCGTAGGGTGTTGTTTGGCTGGAGAGAAAAAAGAAAAAAAAGGCCAATTATTTGGAAAGAAGCAGAAATTTCTCTTGATTTATATTGCAGAAAGAGCCAGTCATTTCCTTTCATTTCAACAGAATCTTTCGGCTATTTACTTGTTCATAAGGTCAGTGTCTAGTAAAACCAGGCTAGTAAAATGCGCTAATTAGCTAAAAAAACTAGACAATCACAGATGATTAAACAGGATCCACCGGAAGCAAAGAGTCGACATGGATTTTTTAGAGTAAGAAATTACAATCAATTCATTGAAGATATCTTAATCTAATTCAGCGAGCCAGTTTTGGATAAAATCGTGTGTTAAATTCATTATTTGGGCGCGTAAAATTTGCTGCGGGCGTGTAAAACTAAATTTACTAGAGCATATACGCATATATATGTATATATATTCATTATATATATATATATATATATATATATATATATATATATATATATACATATATATATTATATATATATATATATATATATATATAATATATATAATATATATATATATATATATATATATATATATATATATATATGCATATGCACACACACACATACATATATATGTATATATATATGTGTGTGTGTGTGTGTGTATGCATGTATATATCATCCTGTATCGATCCTCCGCAGAACGTAGGCCTCTCCCATTTTTTTCCAACTGTTCCTGACGCGTTTTTTTCAGTCTTGGCCCAAATTTCGTGTCACTCCTGTCACTGTCTGCTCCAAATGTGGTCCGTTAGTTCCCGTGTTCTGATCCTATGTTATGACTGGGAGGACGCATTGGCAAAGAGTTCTCTTTTTAAACATAATGTCAAGGAACCTCTTAGTATGCTGCTGGGCCTTCCGAAGGGGCTTCAGCCTAGACTGATGCGTCGCTTTGTTTCCTCCTCACAGGATACGTTTGTCTGTATGAGTTGCTCTAGATATATGTATTCGTCC
>NW_020870406.1:124975-137475 GCF_003789085.1 Penaeus vannamei | reverse complement strand
TAAATATGTGTATGTATTAATATATATACATATATACATATCTATACACTCACATGCATATACACATAGACACTCATGTAATGATATATATATATATATATATATATATATATATATATATATATATATATATATGTATATATATATGTATATATATATATATATAAATACACACACACACACACACACACACACACACACACATATATATATATATATATATTATATATATATATATATATTATAATATATATATATATATATATATATATATATATAAACACAATGAAGTATAAATATGTGTATGTATATAATATATATACATATATATACATATCTATGCACTCACATGCATATACACACAGACACTCATATAATATATATATATATATATATATATATATTATATATATATATATATATATATATATGTATGTATATAATATATAATATATATATATTATATAATATATATATATATATATATATATATATATATATATATATATATATATATATATACACATACATACATACAATATATATATATATATATATACAATAATATATATATATATATATATATATATATATGTATATATATATATATATATATATATATATATATATATATATATATATATATATAACTTTAACCTCGTTCCATGAGCACACGTGCCATCAGCGCAGGTAAACCCTCGTTGAAGGCCATTAATTAACTGCAGCTAAGACCCCCCCCCCCCCCCCCTGTCAACCGTCGCTAACGAGGCTCCGTCCGGGCTAATTGCTTTCTTATCACCGCCGTCGCCTCCTGCCCTCGAGAGCTCCTGAAGGACTGGCGAAAACTGTCAGCGGCAGGTCAGCGCCTCCCCGGAGCAGGGAACTTTGACCGCGAGATGCGCGCTCGGCTGACGCTGGTTCGGGCGGAGGAAATGCAGCGGCTCGGAGGCGGCGGAAGCTCTGCAGGAGGGACGACGTCAGCTGTGATTGCATTGCGTAAGCAGGCCCCTCCCTTCCCTCCCGCCGCCCTCCTCCTTCCCTCCCCCCTCCCTCCTCCCCGGCAGAGCGACGGGAAGGAAGTCGCACGAAAGAGGCTCTTTGAAGGCGGCGACGAAGGAGCTCGCGCGCATCGCGGTGGGCGTGAGAGCCCTGGCGACGGCGCGAGGAGGCGGGAGAGGTCTCTGACGCCGCGATCGCCATGAGGCCTTAATCGCAAGCAGTGATGAATACGCTGATGGCGTAAGCAGCGGCAGTGCTGGCGGAGGCGCTGACGGAGACGCGAGCGAGGAAGTCCCGATGCGAATGGTGGACACCCCTGGCTGCTTGGTGCCACGGGTGACGCCGGTGGTAATGGTGGTGCCAGTGTCATGCGCAGGGAAGCAGGCCCCTACGATGCGGGGAAGGGGGGGGGTGCATAGAAGGCGTGGCGGAGGAAGAGGGAGGGAGGGAAGGAAGGAGGAGGAGGAGAAGGGAGAGAAGGATGAAGGAGAAAAGGGAGGGAAGGAGAAAGAGGAGGAGGGAAGAGGAAGAAAAGAAGAGGAAGAAGAAGAAGATGAGGAAGAGGAGGAGAGGGGAAGGGAGAAGGCACAAACGAGGCACACGACACGCATGCATATGTGTTGTATCTATATGCATACATGCATGACACAGATATATATGTATATACACACACACACACACAGATATATATACACACACACACACGCACACACATAACATAGAGAGAGATAAAGAGAAGGCCCTGAAAGCATAACCGCACTACCATGAGATGCCGTCTCTTCAGAAAGAGAAGAACTGGCCGCCCTCACGGCCCGGCGCCACGGGCGGCCCGCCGGAAGGCCCACGGAGCCACTTCAGCTCGAGGTTCTCGGCGATGCAAGTGCGGGTTTCCTGTTCCTTAGAGTTTCGCTTTCGGAGTTTGTGTACGTGTATGTGTGGAGTGTGTGTGTATGAATCTACTTGTGGACGTACGTATGTGCATGTGCGCGTGCATCCCAACGCACATACGTCCAAGCCAGCGAGGCCACACAGCCTGGCGGGGGCGTTCACACCCGAAGGCCGAACCCCCCGGCGCCGCCTCCTGCTTCCTTGACCCCTGTGCACTCGGTCCTTCGGCCTCGCCCCCCCCCTCCCCCCTCCCGGCCCGTGCTTTGACTCGCTCTCATGTCCTTCCACCTCCAATTCGTGCAGCGGAACCTACACCTGCAAACGTTGATTATTTTTTTTAGGTATTTATTCCCGTTTCCTTTCCTCCTGTCCGTCGTGCCCTTGTCAAGACGGCGCAGGAATGATGAAATGACGCGTGAGTGCCTTTTCCTCGTCGTGCGGAGGGCGCGGTGCCTGGGATGCAACGACCCCGCGGCGGAGGTCAGGCAGAGATCGCTGCCTCCCTTACGCCGATGACACAGCATCTCCTCCGTCGGACGCTTCAGGATTTCACAGCACCTGGACTTGCATTCTCTCCGCGAGGGCTCCTTGAGCGAATGCAATACAAATAAGAATACAATACAGCACAAAACAATGGATAATACAAATACAGATGCAGATGAGGATCAGAGGCTGGTCAAGGCCGCATGTCGAAAGCCGAATCATAGTGATAAAAGAAAAAAGAAAGACGTTATTAATACGAAAGCTATTTCGAAGACTTGCAGTGTTCCTCCTTCGACCTTACCGTCAGCGGAAGAATGAGGGGAGGGGAGGGGGGGGGGGGTGACATAGGAAAAGGGACGGAAGGGAGGGGGGGGGGAGCGAAGGGTCAGTGACTCAGCTGATGTGATAACATAGAGTGAACCCAAGCGGGGTCAAGCTCACTCTCTCTCTCTCTCTCTCTCTCTCTCTCTCTCTCTCTCTCTCTCCTCTCTCTCTCTCTCTCTCTCTCTCTCTCTCTCTCTCTCTCTCTCTCTCTCTCCACACCCTCTGTTTATCCATCTATCCATCAATCTACTTCTTTTCTCTCCATACATTCTTCTCTCTCCTCAAAGCTTTTTTAACGAACATTTTTTTGTTTCTTTCCGTTGCAACCATTTCGACATAAACATGTATATTGCATACTATAGCCGTCTGTAGTATACAATAGTGTATTGTGTACCATAGCCATCTCGATGAAAACTGGACACGTAAAACATTATTATTCATATTACTGTATCAAGATCTCCGGTACCGCAATAATACCAGATCCTGGTCTTTGTGCAGATACCAAGCTTCCTTCCATGTATCTGATCATTGGTGTATCTGTTATAAGACGATTTGATAAATGAAATTCAAGACAAAGTGAATAATGATGGTAGATATGATGACAATAATCGTAATCATAGTTATAATGATAGTATTGACAATAGCAATAATGATATTAGCAATAATAATGATAATGATGATAATAATAACAATAATGATGATAATGATAATAATAATAATAATAATGATAATGACAATGGTAATAGTAGCAATATTAATGATGATAATAACAACATTAATAATGATAGTAATAATGGTAATAGTGATAATGATAATAAATATAAAGACAATTAGGATAAAGATAATTTATGATAATAATAAGGATGATAACAATGATAATGATTATAACGATAATGATAATAATTACAAAACAATAACAAAGAGAAAACAGTAATAATGATAGTAATAATAATGGTAATGACAATAATAATAATAATGATAATGATTATAATGACGATTATGTTAATAACGATAATACTGATGTCAATAAAATAATAATCATTAACTTCATAAAGCTGAAAATAGTGATAACAGTAACGATAATTATAGAAAAAAAATGGTATTGGTAATAATAGTAAAGATGAATCGAAAAGAACGATGATAAATTCCCTGATAAAACGTTAATGAGAAATGGAAAGCTTTGGTTGTAATTTTCATTTCAACAGAAAACTGCGGGATTATTCGGCTGCTTTTTAGACTGTAATATACGAGTTCATAATTCCGGATTCAGAATTAGGTCTATAATTTCCAGCATTTTGCATAATAAGTTCAAGATTAGGGGTTTCGGTTAAATAGAAGAAAAAAAAAAATCGTAAACATTGCAGGAAATGATGGTGGAAAAACAGCAACTGAGTATTGTTATTATTATCATTAATGCATCGTCATCATTATAAACTGCTGTGGTATTATCAACACTATTAATTCATTATCATCATTGTTATTATCCGCAGTATCATTACTGTTATTTTATTATCATTACTAAAACCAGTAGTATTGTTAACACCATTAGTTTATTATCATTGTTGGTATCATTATCATTATTTCATTATCATCATAAGTAGTATTATCAACACCATTAATTCCCCATTAATGTTATCATCAGTAGAATTATCACCACCATCCTAACATCATCACCATCACTGTTATTTTTAATAATACTCTCCGCAATAACTCATAATATTTCACGACCCTTGTTATCACCTGTATCATTATCCGTAACAAGACGGATACGAACATTTTAATATTTTGTATTTGTTGAACGAGTATTTCAATTTTTTTTTTTTTTTTTTTTTTTTTTTTTTTGCTCTGGAAAATATTTAGGCATTGTCATTGTGTCCAGACAATAATATCCCTTGGTTCGGTTCCAAAATCAGGATCCCTCCCGCCTTTTTATAATGAAAAAAACGAAAGCAAATTTTGTGGATTCGAAAGAAGAGGATGACGATGAATGAGTGTATAGATAAAGAGTGATAATGACCCCTAAAAATAAGGTAAAAAACAATGATAAATGGAATAAAAAGTCGAGCACTTGTCGCTTCAAATGAAAGAATGATACGGTTATATCATTATCCTTTTTCCATATTACATATTCATAATTCCATTAATGTTGCATTATACACATTATATATATATATATATATATATATATATATATATATATATATTATATATATATATATATATATATATATATGTTACATATATATATATATATATATATATATATATTATATATATATATATATATATATATATATATATATATAATACATATACATATATATATATATATATATATATATATATATATATATATATATATATTATATATATAATTCCACTCTCTCTCTCTCTCGGTTTAGTAAACATCAGAGTGCCAACAGAGAAAAAAATCTAATATCGAAATAACGAATTCCGAAAATAAGACGTCAAAGGCAGCGTCTATAGCAAATTTGATTCCACGAGCCGTAATATGCAAAGATCGCATCTAAGCATCTCTTAGTCCTCGGCATGATAGTAGGCAGATAACACGTCCCGAACATCTTTGAAAAAAAGGTTCTGGAGACATCATATGAGCTTCAGACTCTTGACGAAAGGGGAATCTGTAGCAAGAAGGAGGTAGTTGCAGGTCCATAGAGCTGGAATCCCGTTACTCTTGATTTTATTGGTATCATTGCTATTTTCTCGGGTATCATCATCGCCATTGCTCTGGTGATTCTTCTCCGTCGTGTCGTTATTGCTGTTATTATCATTCTCTTGTCTTTCTTTTGACGTTGTACTACGGTATACGGTTTCGTTTTGCTGTATCTAGTACTCGGGCGCAGTCAGAGGTTGATGAGTCGAAACTGCTGTTCTTCTGCTGCGCGTTTAAGGAGGAGAGTCAGCATTAGCAATTCAAATGCCTCCTGGTTGCCTTGTTTTCTTTCGTAATAACGAGCAGGTCCGCGTTCTCTTCCGCTTTCCACAGCCCGTTGACATCCATTCCCACATCTGCGTGTCCTCTTCTGATCGATGCGTGTCCGTCGGGTGCCACTGTGATGTCTGAGAGCAAACAATCCCCTTCTTTTTTCTTTGATGGCAATATCTGGCCGATTTGCTTTGAACTCTCTATTGGTGTTTAGTCGCTTCATTTTTGTCATATCCTAACTTCTTCCTTATTCGTACCTGCCTCAGGCGTGTGTGTCATAACATTTCCTCCGTGCCAGGGAATATTTACGGTCATTTTGTCGTATCAAATGAATTTGTTTTCTCGAGGAGGAAGAGAATATGCTCAACAGTTTTCTATTTGTTTATATGCACTTGGGATTCGTGATATGTAGGACTCCTTAAAAACGTGTTGTATCTACTTAATATCCTTGTCTTGGCTTTAATCTTGTCGCATTCGAAAGAAGAGGATGGCTTTGCACTGTATTTTCTTACAAAGGGTTTTTCCCCCCACTTATTGTCTGTTTGTCATTTCGGTATTCTGTTTCAGTCGCTCCTGCCTGTGACTTCCCGTGGATCCACAAGTCGACCTTGGAGGAGGAGTATAATTTCTGCTTTTCATCCTGACGAACCAGTCCTTTAGGTTCTGGTTCCATGCGCGGTTCCTGCCTGGACTCTCCGACCTCCTTTCTGTCTCGGGAGGGAGGCTATGTGCATCTCCTTTTGGGTTGTGAACACGTTCCGCGCTGAACAGTTTTCTTGTACTTGTGTCTGATTTCTGCAGTTGACCCAACTGTCAAGAGCATGTTTAAGTGTCAGTCTTTCTCCTGCTTTGATTTCAATCTCGATATCAGTGAAAGCTTTCGCAATATTGGTTAGTCCTTTCTGTCCGGCTATTCTCGTACTAGTACTCCTACTACTACTGCTATCACTACCACTGTCACTATTATTATAAACTGTCACTATCACTAATACTCCTATTCCTACTACTAAAGCTATTAAAACTACTGCTACTTTAATTACAATTGCTGCTGCTGTTATTACTACGACGTAAAATCCTTGCAATAATTGAAACCTCGTGAAACTCTTCTTAAAACAAAGGAGAGAGCAGGAAATCCGAAAAGAAAAAAAGGAGAGAAAAATCCGAAAAAAAAAAAAGGAGAGAAAAATCCGATTCACATCAAAACACAATGAAATCATTTCGCAGTTAATCGGAAATTCCCTTTAAAAGACAGGAACGTCAGTTATCCCTCCGACTCGGCATTAAGCTCATCTTCCTCAGATTATATTTCCTATTACTTTCCCTCCCTCCCTCCCTCCCTCCCCTCCCTCCCTCCCCCTCCCCCTCCCCCTCCAACCCCCTCCCCCCCCTCCCCCTCCCCCCGCCCTTTTCAACGTCTTCAGAGAACCAATAGAGTTCTTTGTTTTATGCAATTCCTCATAAGTTTGTTTGTGCGGTGTTTTGACGTGAAACTCAATTTGCGCTGTTTGGCTCCGACGGAATCGGAGTTCTCTTGCAAAGTTACAGTTTCTCGTTGAATTTTCTTTTGATCCTTTTCCTTCGCCTTCCTGGAGAGGAGAGGAGGAGAGGGAGAGGGAGGGAAGGGAGAGGGAGAGGGAGAGAGAGGTAAGGAGAGGGAGAGGGAGAAGGAGAGGGGAGAGCGGAGGGAGGGAGAGGAAGAGGAAGAGGAGAAGGAGGAGGGAGAAGGAGAGGAGAGGAGAGCGAGAGGAAGAGAGTGAGAGTGAGAGGGAGAGGGAGAGGGAGATGGAGAGGAAGAGGGAGAAGGAGGAGGAAGAGGGAGGGAGAGGGAGAAGGAGGGGAGGAGGAAAGGGAGAGGAAGAGGAAGAGGAGAGGAGGAGGGAGAGGGAGAGTGAGAGTGAGAGTGAGAGTGAGAGTGAGGGAGAGGGAGAGGGAGAGGAGAGGGAGAAGGGAGAGAGAAGAGAGGAGAGGAGAGGAAAGAGGAAGGGGAGAGAGGAGAGGGAGAGGGAGAGGGAGAGGGAGGGAGGGAGAGGGAGAAGGAGGAGGAAGAGGGAGAAGGAGAGGAAGAGGGAGAGGGAGGGAGGAGGGAGAGGAGAAGGAGGAGGAAGGGAGAGGAGAGGGAGAGGAGAGAGAGGGGGGAGGGTAAGAGAAGAGAAGAGAGAGAGGAGAGAGAGAGAAGAGAGAGAGAGAGAGAGAGAAGAGAGAGAGAGAGAGAGAGAGAGAGAGAGGAGAGAGATGAGAGAGATGAGAGAGAGAGAGAGAGACGAGAGAGATATATATATATATATATATATATATATATATATATATATATATATATATATATATATATATATATATATGTGTGTGTGTGTGTGTGTGTGTGTGTGTGTGTGTGTGTGTGTGTGTGTGTGTGCGTTTGCACTGTGCATGTATGAAGAGAGCGAAAGGAAGAAAAGCACCAAGAAAGGAAGAGAACCGGATACGAAGAGAGAGAAGAGAAAGACGAAGAGAGGAAGATGCTTTTCTCCGCCCGAGCGCTTGCCACATTCCCAGGAATATCTCTTTAATGATTCCTCCTGGTGATTGTTATCCTTGAAGGAGGATAACGAGCCACGTCTTCGAAAACCCTAATCAAGTCTTTGCAATGTCTCTGCAAATTATCTGTGATATATGGATGTATTTTTTTTTTTTTTTTTTTTTGCTTATTATGTTTACCATAATATAGTAGTCATGGGTTAATGGAGTAAATATCCCAGAAGTAGCTTTATTTTTCTTTAAGTAGGTATTTTTTTTTTCTGTGATTCGGTTTTGCTAACTATCGAAACTTTTTCGGTAGTTAGCAGAACTCGGCTCATCTCCGGAACATCTCGAAAATGCTGGAAACGAAGCTGAACTTTGTGAGGTAAAACATGAAGAAAAACGCCATCTGTCGATCTATCTATCCTTTTCTGCAGACATACTTACTCTAAAGAATTGTGGAAAGAGCAAGACAAGGAATATGGAAGGAGGGAGGGGTAGGAGAGGAGAGGAGAGGGGGCGGGGGAGGGGAGGAGGGAGAGGGGGGCGGGGAGGGGAGGGGAGAGGGGGCAGGGGAGGGAGGGGAGAGGGGCAGGGGAGGGGAGGGGAGAGGGGGCAGGGGGCAGGGAGGGGAGAGGGAGGTGGGAAGGGCATTTTAATTACTTGTTCAAGTGAGTTTTTTTTTTTCTCTCTCTCTTATCTTCCATTTACTTTCTTTCTTGCCACTCTGATTTCAGACATTTTCTCTAAAAAAATACAGCGAGTAGTGGAAAGAGGAAGACAAGCCATAGGGACCGTGACTTTTATATTCACGTTCCCTCCGATAACAAGTCCTTCTCTGATAAGTTATCTATCAGTCCCAACCCGACACAACATCCAATAGACCCTCGATGCATCAAATCAACAACACTACGATATAAAACGAATATAAAATCCCACACAAACGTTTTTTTTTTAAGATAATTTCTCCCTCCAAACCGAACGGTACCTAACCCGGCGTCCTTGTTGATTTGAATTCGGTAACAAGATGATGAAAAAAAAAAGGTTTCCGAACCGTTTCGGAAATGACGTAAGCCGATTCCTGGCTCCGTAAACCCTTTATCGTCGGCGGCGGTCATTTAACGAAAGAATGAGTGACAAAGGCCAATTACGAAGTTGTTTTTGGTCCGCGGGGAGGGAGGCGGGGGGGGAGGGAGGGGAGAGGGAGGGGAGGGGAGGAGGAGGGGAGGGAAGGGAGGGAAGGGGGGGGGGGGAGGGGAGGGAGGGGGGGGGCCGGAGGGAGGGGAAGGGGAAAGGGAGAGGGGAGGAGAGAAGGGAAGAGGAGGGGAGGGAAGGGAGGGAAGGGAGGAGGGAGGAGGGGGGGAAGGGAGGCGGAGGGGGGAAGGGGAGGGGAGAGGAGGAAGAGGGAGGGGGAGGGGGGAAGATGGGAAGGGGAGGGGAGGGGGGGGAGAGGGGACGGAAAAGGAGGGAAAGATGGGAAGGGGAGGGAAGGGGAGGGGAGAGTGGGAAGATGGGAAGGGGAGGGGAAGGGGAGGCGGAGGGGGAGGGAAGGGGAGGGGAAGGGAGGGGAAGGGAAGCGGAGGGGGGAGAGGGGGGAAGGGGAAGGGAGGGAAGGGGAGGGGGGAAGATGGGAAGGGGAGGGAAGGGGAGGGGGGAGAAGGGGACGGGAGAGAAGGGAAGATGGGGTTAGGAGGGGGGAGGAAGAACGGGAAGAGATGGGGAGATGGGAAGGGCAGGGGAAGAGAGGGAAGGAGGAGGGAGGGAAGGGAGGGAGGGAGGAAGGGAAGGGAAGGGTAAGGGAACAAGGTGAGGGTAGAGAGGCGGATGGGGAGGAAGGTAGGGTAGGGTAAGAGAAAAATGAGAAGGGGAAGGAGGGGGTAGGAGGGAGGCCAGGAAGTGAGGGAAGAGGAAGGGACGTTGGGAGGATAGCGCGGGGGGGGGGGGGAGAGCGGCATTTGCAATACATCTACTTTTCTTCACATAATTCAGCCAAATTACTCACAAACAGGGAGTGATTTAACTCCATAATTTGCATTGCCTTGGCGTCGTTTCTTGTTTCAACTTAATGCCATACTTTTATTGATTCTTCCTCCTTTCTCTTTCTATTTTTTTTCTATCTTATAGTTCTTCTCTTCTCTCGTGTTTCTTTTCTTTTCGCACTTCTTCTCCTCCTCATTTCCTCGTTTCTCCTCTTCCCTTTCCTCGCATTCTTTCTTCTCATACTGCCTCTCTGCACACAACACCTCTGCTGCCTCTCCTCTGACATGAACTCCTCACACTGTCTCCTCTCCTCACACTGAACTCTCCTCACACTGAATCCTCAACTGCTGCTCTCCTCTCCTCACACTGAACCTCTGCTCCCCTCTCCTCACACTGAATCTCTGCTCTCCTCTCCTCACTCTCCTCGGTTCTCCTCTCCTCACTCTCCTCGGTTCTCCTCTTCACTCTCTCGTTCTCCTCACACTCACTTTCCTCACACCGAATCTCTGCCCTTTGCTCATCCCACTTGGAATGCAGAGACGGCCGCACAGACCATCTTCGACTCAATAATTAAGAAGCGAGTATGAGAGCCTTGTTTCCATGAGATGAACAGCGAGGAAACGGTACTTTTAGTGTACTTTACGGAGTCGATGTATTGTGGGTATTTCTTTTTACTTAATGTACAAAATGGAGGAATAATTATGTAGAGATTTGCACCTGTTCTCGAGGGTTCGTGCAAAAATGACACTTTAAGGGGAATGTAACCTTCAATATCCCGGACTCTGTAAATACAGAGAGAAGTGTAAATAGATTTCTTTGGTGTGTGTGGAATAGTGCAGAAAGGATATTATAGAATCACGAACTGTCACAGTAAATATGAATAAAAACTTTCATAAAACTTAATTACAAAGTACTGAAAACACCGTACACAAATAGACATCTTTCAAAACACGTAGACATCCGCATCTAAACACCATTTTTGAGATAATAACACGAAGAGGCGACATCCCAAAAAACAGGAAGAGCAACCATTAATATCCCCGACTCTGCAAATACGGAGAAACGTGTATATAAACCTCTATTATCATAAAAAAAAACGACAGCAAGAAAAGTTTGGAATCCTCGCGGGAGGAGACAGCTAAAAGTTCCAGTAATTAAATTCATTGCGTGTTGGTGGCGGAAGTCGGAGGCAGAAATGGCTCGGACGGGCCGGGAGGAGCATGCCGATGGGACCGAGGAAGGAGGCGTAGGGCGAGCGAAGGGGAGGAAGAAAAGGGGCGAGAGAAAAGGGGAGAGAGAGGAGGAGGAGAGGTCCGAGGAAGGAGGCGTAGGGCGAGCGAGGGAGGAGAGGAGGAAGAGAAAGGGAGAGAAGAGGAGGAGAAGAGGAGGAGAGGGAGAGAAGAGGAGAAGGTGGAGAGGAGGAAGAGGAGAGGAGAGGAGAGGAGGAGAAGGTGGAGAGGAGGAAAAGGGGAGAGAAGAGGAGGAGGAGAGGTCGAGAATACCTATATGGGAGAGGAAGGAGGCGTAGGACGAGCGAAAAGAAGAGGAGAAGGGGAGAGAAGAGGAGGAAAGGGTGGAGAGGAGGAAAAGGGGAGAGAAGAGGAGGAGGAGAGGTCGAGAATACCTATATGGGAGAGGAAGGAGGCGTAGGACGAGCCAGAGAAGAGGAGGAAAAGGAGAGAGAAGAGGAGGAGGAGAGGTCGAGAATACCGATATGGGAGAGGCAGGAGGCGTAGCACGAGCGATTGCGAGAAGGAGGTACAAGAGGAGGAGGATGGAAAAGGGGAGAGAAGAGGAAGAAAAGAAGGGGGATGGAGAGGAGGAAAAAGAAAGGGCGAGAAGAGTAGGAACGGGAAAAAGGAAGAGGAGGAGTCGAGAATATCGATAGGGGAAAGGCGTTCTACAAGCGATGCCAGAAGAGGAGAGGGGAAAGGGAGAAAAGGAAAGGAAGGGAAGGAGAGAGAAGAGGGGGAAGAGGGAGGAGAGGAGGAGAGGGAAGAGGGGAGAGGAGGGAGGAGAGGATGCCGATAAGGGAAAGCGGAGCGGGAGGAAGAGGGAAAGGAAGAGGAGAAAGAGGAAAGAGAAAGGAGAACGTAGAGCAGATGGAGGAAAAAGAAGAAACGGAAGAGAGGGAAAGGGAGGAAGAAGAGGGGGAGAGGAAGATAAAGGAGATGAGGGGAAAAAGAAAGGGGAGAAAGAAAGGGAGGGAGGGGAGAAAGGAAAGAGGAAGAAGGGGAATAGGAGGAAGAGGTAGGGGAGAGAAGGAAAAAGAGGTAAGAAAGGAGGTAGAGTAAAAGGAGAAAGAAGAGGAGATGGAGGAAGAGGAGATGGGAGGTGGAAGCAGGGGAAGAAGAGGATGCTGAGGAAGGCAATGAGGAAGAGA
>NW_020870406.1:89975-104975 GCF_003789085.1 Penaeus vannamei | reverse complement strand
AGGGCGGAGGCGATAGCAGTGATAAGCAGGATATTGATGATTATGAGGGTAAGGATGAGAACAAAACAACAATAGAAATGATGATAATGGTGACAATAAGGATAATGATAATAACAATGATTATAATGATCATGATGATACTAGTACTACTAAATAATGATAATAATGGTAATGAGAATAATGATAATGATAAAGTAATAATGATAATGATAATTACAACAACAATAAATATAATAATAATGATGAATAATAATAACAATAATGCAATGATGAATAATATAACGATAACAATAATGATGATAATGATAACAATAACAATGATAAGATGATGATGATAATGATGATATTGACCATGGTGATAATGATAATGATAGTAATAATGATAATAATAATGACAATAACGATGATGAAGATATTGATGATGATAATAGTGATAAGAAAGATGATAATGAAAACAGTGTTAATGATAATGATAATGATAATAACGATAATAATAATGATAATGATAATAATGATATTCATGATAGTAATGGTAATAATAATAATAACAATAGTTTATAATAATAATAATAATAATGATGATAATAATAATAATAATGATAACAATAATAATAATGATAATATAATTAATAAATGAAAATAATAATAATAATAATATAATAATAATAATAATAATAATAATTAATAATAATATGATGAATAATAATAATAATAATAATAATAATGATAATAATAATAATAATAATAATAATAATAATAATGATAACAGTTATACCGATAATGAGAATATTCTTGTCACCATTACCATCACCATTACTCCCTTTATGATCATAACGACAGAAAACAACCTTGTATAGACTTGCAATTCAACAAACAATATTTTACATAACGCTTTTCTTCAGCTGAATGCCTGCAACATCCTGCTCGCTGCACATCCGTCTGTTGCTCTGATCGTTGCAGGGAGATCAATGAGATGCAGAACATACCCTCCTCTCCCTCTCTTTCTCTTCCTTCTTCTCTTCTCTTCTCTTCTCTTCTTCTCTCTCTTTTCTCTTCTCTTTCTTCTCTCTCGTTCTTTCTCCCTTCCTCTTCTCCTTCTTCTTCTTCTCTTCTCGTTCTTTTCTCCCTTCCTCTTCTTCCTCTTCCCTTTCCCTGTTCCCTTTCCCCCCCTCCTCCTCCACCTCCTTCTCCTTCCCTTCTCTTCCTCTCTCCTTCCCCTTTCTCATTCTCCCCTATCCTCCTTTCTCCTTCCTCCTCCTCCCTTATCACCTTCCCACTCCCCTCCCCCCCCCCCGTCCATGCTCTTGGTCAATGCTCTCTCTCCTTCTGCTTATTCCCGCGTCTCCCTTCCCGCCTTTATTATTTTTTTTCTCTCCCCCTTACCTATTCCTCTTTCGTGTGTGGTGAATTGAAACCTTTAAAGAGAGAGGAAGAGAGAGAGAGAGAGAGAGAGAGAGAGAGAAGGAAGAGAGAGAGAGAGAGAGAGAGAGAGAGAGAGAGAGAGAGAGAGAGAGAGAGAGAGAGAGAGAGAGAGAGAGAGAGAGAGAGAGAGAGAGAGAGAGAGAGAGAGAGAGAGAGAGAGAGAGAGAGAAGAGAAGAGAGGAGAGAGAGAGAGAGAGAGAGAGAGAGAGAGAGAGAGAAAACAAATCTTCGACATAACTTTCGTTGACGAAAAAGAAAAATTCAAACACAAGTCGATATCTTTTTTTCCTTGCTTTAGAAATTCCCCGAAAACAAATTGTTTATCCAAAGTGTCTAATTAGACAAAAATTGTTAACTAATAAAAGTGATTTATATCAAACACAAACTTTCGACCCGAGGCTAAAGGCTTTTGTTATAATAAAAGCGCATGAAACTTGATGTACAGAGATGATTCAATTTGGCGAAGTGGAGCGGAAAATATATTCCAGGGGAGCGATATTTTCTTATATAATATGAACTTATATATGATTTAATCCACATTTTCCTTTTATTTTATTATCATTATGATCTGGTTTTATTACTACGATATTCTTTTTTGACTACTTTTATTGCGTTTTTTTCCCCCTAAGATCAAAGGAAAGCAGTACGTGGAATATTATGCAGTTCACATGCATGAAGTCACTGACCTAATAAGATAAAATCCTGCACATTGATATTCTGGTTTTGCAATTTTCAAAATATTTTTTTTTCTTTCTTTTTTACAGCTGCTTTGTATACATGTATAGAATTTATTTGATCTTATTTCTCTTTCTTCATTCGTATTTCAGTCTGTTTTCTATTTCTTATTTGTCCCTAAAACTCGTCTTCTCTTTCTTCCTCCATTCCATTTTCTCCTTCCCAATTTTCTTTCTCCTTCCATACCAGTTCTTTCCTCCTTTCCCTTTTCTTTCTCCCTCTATTCCATTTTCTCCCTCCTTTCCCCTGTTCGTTCTCCCTCCACCCAATTCATTTCAGGTTCCTCTTACTCCATTTCTTTATCGGTCTCCTTTACTCCCTCTTTCCTCTTCATCTCTCTTCTCTTTACCGTGAGGCTCTTCTATTCTTTTTCTCGCTTCCTCCTCTATTGTTACTTTATTCAGTTCTCGTTCTCGCCTGCTCTCCTACTAGCCTTCTTGTTTTCGACCCTTCAGTCACTGTTCTCGTTCCACGTTCTCGTTCGCTTCCTTCCCTTACCCCTTCCCGCTTCTTTGTCTCGACTCTTTTTCACCTTCTCCCTCAACGCCGTACTTCCTTTATTCCACTCCCTCTCCCGTCCATTTGCGTCCCAGTCCCGCTGCGGCTACGTTTCCTTCACCCTCACGCCCTCTCCCACTCTTTGTCCGCTTTAGCTGATTGTCCTCATGCATTTCCCGTTCCGCTAATGGTAGTTCTACCCTTTCCCCTTCCTTCCTCCATCCATGGCGCGATGGTGGCTCGCACAACAGGTCCCTGCGGTCAAATGACAGTAGGGCGGTTGTTTCCATCATACCGCTTGAAGTGTGGAGATCCCTTTTCCGGCTCTTGGCGTGAAACCCCGTTGCGGCCAGGTTTGCCATTCTGCCAGGATGCGTGCCTGGTCCGCGCGTGGCATGGGATGAGTGGCGGCGGTTGCTGTGGCTTCACGACCGCGAGGGGGAGGGAGAGTCGAGGCTCTGGAAGAGACTGCTGTGGAGGGAGAAACCAGATACAAGCGGGATAAGTGTTCTAGGGTGACGGAGCGTAGAGATAATAGAGATAGATAGCTAATAAGCGTCGCGATGCTCGGCAGTGCGCGGAGAGCCGACGCAGAGGTGTCTGAGTCGAACGTGGATGAACTGGGTACGAAGCCGTGGGAGAGTACAGGCGTGGATCTCGGGGTAGGAGTGGAGGAAGGATGAGGAGAGTATGGGTCCGTAGGTGGAGTGTGATGTTCGCAGGTATGTTGTGCAGAGGGTGCAATCGTGGGTGTATCCGGAGGAGGATTTATGTGGTCGCCACCGCCTCTACCGGTCGGGCCGACTGTTGGGGACGCCGCTGTATCGCTCTGGCTGCCGTTCCTCTCCAGTCCGTCCCTTCGGGCTCACCTCCACTCGCCTCTGATACGTCGCGGTGGTACGGCTACGCCAATGAACGACGGTCATAGGTGCTACCGTTCGCCATATTCGGAGCTCACGGATCGCGCACTCCAACCCCTTCGCTCTATCCAGCTCCTCCCCTTTGGCCCTTCCTCCCATCCACCCCACACTTATCTCCCAATTCGCTTTCACACCCCCCCCTCGCAGTTCTTCGCCGTGTCCCTTCCTCTAATCCACCCCTCTCGAGAGTTCCCATTCCGCTGTGTCCCATATCCTTCCGAGTCCGCATCCTCTCGTGCCGTTGCGTGGGCCGCTGCATTCGCACTCCCTTCCTCCCACGCCGCTCCTCTCTCCCCACTCCCTTTCCCCTTCCTTCCCCGTTCCCTGTTCCTCTCCATCCCCCTCCTGCCCACTCCTTTCCCCTTCCTCCTTCCTGCGACCCCTTCCACTACCCTTCCCTTTCCTCCCATTCGCCCTCCTTCCTCCATCGTAACTCCCACCGCCCTCTCGCCACTCCCTTCCTACTCTCTTCCTTCTATGTATGTCACATTTCCCCCGCCCTCCACTTCCCTCCTGTTCCCATCCCATTCTTCCTCCCCTAGGACTCCTCTCCCACTCGCCTTTCCCTATCCCTGTCCACTCCATTCCCGCTCGCCCCCCCTTCAGTCTCCCTTGTGCCTTCCGTTCCTCACTATCCACCCCGTCCCATTGTCATTTCCCCTATTACTTCCCTTCCTTACCCGATTCTCACCCCCTGCCTCGGCCACTGACCCTAGTCTTCGCCGTTCCTGTCCATCCACGCGTGCCCCACAGTCGCTACTTATATAGCGCCATCACAATCCATGAGACCTCACAAGCGACTCCCTTCCTCTCCCCCCCACTCCCCTCGTCCGCAGATCGCGGCTTCGCGCTGTTACCACTCCCACCTCGAGAGTTGGTGGTTCCATTTCCTTGCACGTCCTCCTTTCCAGGGCCGCCCTAGAAAGAGCAGTTTCCCAACCCTCGCGACTGACTACGCAACCGCACGACGAGAAGCGGAATCTGATATTGGGCTTCGCGAGCGGAGTCCCGTTGGCCTGGAGGTGCCTCATGCCTCCCAGCGCCCGTCCTGGCTGCGCAATCTCATTATACAACGCGGGCCTGAGGGCGCGGCGGCCGGGGCGAAGGAGTCACTGCCACCGCTGCTCGGAGAAGGGGTGGTGAAGGGGGAGGCAGGGAGGAGGGAGGGAGGAAGGAAGGGGGAGAGGATGAAGGGTAAGGAAAAGGGGGAAGGGGAAAGGGGGAGGGGAGGAGGGAGGAGGGAGGGAGGAAGGGGAAAGAGGGGAAGGGGAGGGGAGGGGGAGGGGGAGGGAGGGGGAAGGGAGGGGAGAGGAGAGGGAGGGGGGAAGGGAGGAGAAGAGGGGTGAGGGAGGATAGGAGGGAGGGGTGAGGGAGTAGGGAGGAGAGGATGGGAAGGGGGAAGGGTGAGGAATAGGGGGGGGAGGTGGAGGGTGCAAGGGTGGAGAGAGGGGTAGGGATGTGAAGGGGGAGAAGGAAGGGAGGGGTGAGGGGGAGGAGAGGAATGGGAGGGACGGCGGAGGGCAGGGAAGAAAGGGAGAGGGGAGGAGGAAAGGGAAAAGGGAGAGAGAGCGAGGAAGGGGGAGAAAGGGGAGAGGTGAACGAAGAAGGCTACGTCAATGCCTCTTTGCAGAATTGTTGCACGACTTGGAACCTATGATAAAACTAAAAAGAAAGAAAAAAAAAGTATAAGTGTAGCTATATGAATATTACATATGTATGTTATATGACTGAATAAATGGGTTACACCACACACATTAAGTCACACACACACACAGATGATAGTATTAATATAAAAAGTAAGATTCTTATTGACTGGTGGTCTATGTCGTTGAGTAAGTAGCATTAGGCGCACACAAGGATAGAGTAACCAAGCACGGACACACGAACCAGCACACAGGTATAGTATTAAACACACACACATATATATATATTATATATATATATATATATATATATATATATATATATATATATACCTGTATATGATATTATATATATATATATTATTATTATTATATATATATATATACATATAATGACATAATATATAGTATATATATATGTGACTATAATATATATAATATTATATATATATATATATATATATATATATATGTATAGTTGGCATATGTTCCATTGATTTTGTAGCCCTACTACATAGTACTTATAGTGAGTATATTATGATTAAATGATGTGAGTGTTATATATTGAGTATAGTATGCATATATTATATATAATTATATATAGTATAAGGTATATTATATATATATATAATTTATGCCGATATGATATGATACTATATCATAATGTATATTATATAATAGTTTTAGTGAGGTATAGTAGTGTTAGTATATATTGATAGTATTATATAAATGTAGTATACACACAGTTAGCTGCGGGATACAACAACCACACATATCCACACAAACACACACATGTGCACACACACACACACATACATTCGACACACACCTACACATACATGCAGACAATCTAGGCCGGACCGCCGAAATCCGGCCTTCGGCCGAGTCGCCCCGCGAGAAGGCAAGACACAAAGTCGCCGGTTCGTTCAGAAACTGAGGAAGGGAGAAGGAAGAGGGAGAAGGAAGCGGACAAGGAAGGGGAGAAGGAATTGCAGAATGTGAGAGCAGGGAAGAGGAGTAGGGAGAGGAGAGGTGATAGGGGCAGGAGAAGCAATAAGAGAGATACAGTAAGGGGAGAAAGGGAGCGGAAAAGAGAAGAGGGAGAGTGGAAGGGAGACAGGACGGCGAGACTAAAGAAAGAGGGAAGACTGAAGGCAGATGGAGAAAGAGACACGAAAAGGGAGAGGGAAGGAAGGGGGAATTCGCAGCAAGTCCCAGGTCAGGCCTTTTCGGTAAACGTGAAGGGAGGAGGGAAAGCAAGGAGGAAGAGAAGAGAAAGGGGAATGAGGAAGGTAAGTGAGGAAGATAGAGGAGCAGGAGAAGGGGGGATGAGATAGTAGATTGGGGAGAGTGTAGCGCTGGAAGAGAGAGCCGGGAATTGAGAAGAGAGGAAGAGAGAAGGATTAGAGAGAAGGAGGAAGGAGCAAGAAGAGAGGAACGCAAGAAGCAGGGAGAAGAAGGGAAGAGAAGAATGAGGTAGAGTAAGTGTCACTGAAACAGAGGGGAGATCGCGGCAGAGAGGAAGGATGGGGGGGAGGGATTGGTCGACTGGGGGTGAAGTGAGAGAGGCGGAGAGAGAGTAATAAGGCAGAAAGGACAAAGGGAAAGTGAGAAAGAAAAATATAGGGTAGTCATGATGGAAGCGAAAACTGGAATAGAGGGAAAAGAAGGGGTTAGACTCAGAGCAGAAGAGAGGGCTGTGAGAGAGAGAGAGAGAGGAGGAGCGGAGGAGGAGAGTGTGAGAAAGATGATGTATATAGAGAAGAAGAAGAGGAAGAGTAGTAGAGAGAGGAATTGTAGAGAAGAGGCGGAGTGAGGAGAGAAAGGAGAAGATAGGAGGGAGGGTGAAGGAGGGGGAGTGGGAGTGAGGGGAGGAATGGAGGTAGTGGAGAGAGTAAGTAGGGGGCATGGCAAGGAGGGGCTTCGGCAGAGGAGGAAGAGGGAGGATAGGTAAGGGAGAGAAGACGGAGGGGGCAGGATAGGGAGAGACAGGAGGCGAAAGAAAAGGGAGGAAGGGGAGAAGGGGAGGAGGGAGGGGAGGAGGGCGAAGGAGGAGGAAAGTAGCGTACAGGAGGGAGGAGGAAGGAGGGAGGAGAGGAAGGGAGGAGGATGGAGGGAAGAAGGAGGGCGGGAGGGAGGTGAAGAGCACCAGGGTTGCTAGCTCAGGAGGACCAGGGTGATGAGCCAAGTTGAAGGGGGAATTTGGTTGTGGAGAGATTCAAGACATCTGTGTGTGATGGTGAGCATGATCTCAGCGGAGATACCGTGGAGAGCGGGATTGCGGCGGATCGAAGGAAGATAGACGGCGTGAAGAGAGAGTGACTAAGAGAAATGAACGGGAGGCAGAAGGAGAGAGAGGAGAGGGATACGCGGAGGAGGGAGGGCAGAAGGGATCGGGTGAGGGAGGGCACTTAAGGAGAGAGTAGATAACAAGGTAGCATAGATGGACAGACAAAGAGTGAGCTAGGAGAAAGGCGGGAGAGCAGAGAAGGAGAGTAGAGGAGAGACTAGATGAAGAGAGCAGAGAGAGAGAGAGAAGAGAGAGAGAGAGGACGAGAGGAGAGGAGTTAGAGAGAGAGTAGAGAGACGAGAGAGAAAGAGAGGTAATTAGAAGGGATAGATGAATAAATGCAGATAGGTATAAGATATGAGAGAGAGAGGGGCGAGGGGGGGAGGGGAAGATTGGCGCTGGTATGTAGAGTAAGCAGAGGCTATATGAGCAGGTTGGCGAGTGTCGAGAGAGAGAGTGAGGAGGGCTTGGAAGGGCGAGGGCAGAGAGAGAAGTAGAGGCAGCAGAGGCGCCAGAACGTGGAGGAGAGAAGGGGAAGAGGTCGACGTTGAAGATAGTACGGCGGAGTTTGTAACAGGTAGACAGCTGGGGAAGGCGGAGCGGCGAGGTCAAACCGCCGTCGGCAACGGTAAAGGTGCTGGCTACGAGCAAGGTGGGCGCGACCCGGATGGCGAACGAATCGGCGGAGAAGGCGAGTCAAGGGCCGGGACGTTCAAATTTAGGAAAGACGGAGCATTGTAATTGCCGGTAGACTTAAGGATGATTTGCAGTCATTGAGCTCGCTCCGCCGCATCAGAACCGCGGGGGTGTATTACTCCGATCTGTGATTCGGTTCCATGTGCTTCGAAGAAAATGCGATAATGTTTGTCAGGTTTAGAATGAGGGTAGCAGATTAACTTTATTAATTTACTTAAGATTCACAGGTAGACCCGGCTAGGCGGCACGACGCTTCCCAGCAAGTGGGGAGGATGGTGGTTGTATTTGCAATGCCAAGCAAGGTAGACTGCTAAGACTCGTGGGTCGTATGGTCAAGGTTCTAGGGAGGAAGGAGAGGCAAAAGCTATGTTAATCAAAAGAGTCAGAAAAAAAAAGAAGAGGGAGCCTTATCGAACCGCCTTTCGGATGTTCACGAGAGATATCGAGAGGGCCTCGGCCGGCCAAGGGCGGCGTCTTCCGGCCACAGTTGTCTTCGCCAAAGGGAGCCGGAGAAGGCTGCAGATTCAATCCAGCGGGGCGGCTGTGCAGCGGCGGCCCAGCGGCTGGGAAACTACACGCTCCTTGACAGGTGCTCAGCTAATCAATGCTCTCTCGTGCCGGGAGGAGGAGCTCGTGCAAGACCACGGGGGAGGAGGGAGGGGGAGGGGGAAGGGGGGAAGGGGGAAGGGGGAGGGGGGGAGGGGAAGGGGATAAAGGGGGAAGGGGGAGGGAGGGACGGGGGAAGGGGGGGGGAAAAGGGGGAAAAGGGAAAGGGGAAGGGGAGGGAGGGAGGGAGGGAGGGAGAGAGAGAGAGAGAGGAGAGAGAGAGAGAAGAGAGAGAGAGAGAGAGAGAGAGAGAGAGAGAGAGAGAGAGAGAGAGAGAGAGAGAGAAAGAAAGAAATAGAGAGAGAGAGGGAGGGAGATAGAGACAGAGAGAGGAGACAGATAGATAGATAGAGAGAGAAGGGGGGGGTATAGAGATAGAGAGAGGAGTGAGAGAAAGAAAGAGAGAGAGAGAGAGAGAGAGAGAGAAAAGAGAAAGAGAAAGAGAAGAGAGAGAGGAGAGAAAGAGAGAGAGAGAGAGAGAGAGAGAGAGAGAGAGAGAGAGAGAGCGAGAGAGAGCGAGAGAGAGAGAGAGAGAGAGAGAGAGAGAGAGAGAGAGAGAGAGAGAGAGAGAGAGAGAAGAGAGAGAGAGAGAGAGAGAGAGAGAGAGAGATGAGAGAGATAGATAGAGATAGATAGATAGAGAGAGAGAGAGAGAGAGAGGAGAAGAGAGAGAGAAGAGAGAGAGAGAGAGGAGAGAGAGAGAGAGAGAGAGAGGGAGAAGAGAGAGAGAGAGAGAGATAGAGAAAGAGAGAGAGAGGGAGATAGAGATAGAGATAGATAGATAGATAGATAGATAGATAGAGAGAGAGAGAGAGAGAGAGAGAGAGAGAGAGAGAGAGAGAGAGAGAGAGAGAGAGAGATAGAGAGAGAGATAGATAGATAGAGAGACAGAGACAAACAATCAAATAGACAGAGAGTAGCTCATTCTAGACGACAAATCCGTGCTGGCGATTTGCAAGGATTTCCGAGGCAGCGAAGAGCGCGTGCGGGGGGGGGGGCGGATGCGGCACGGACGAACTTCGTGATGATGGCGTTAATTAGTGTTGAAAATGTTTAGCCTTGGGAGACCCTAATCTTGCGCGGGGGAGCGGGCGTCCTCGTCTTCCGGGGGTGTTTAGGGGTAGTTTGTGCTTTGCTGATAAACTTTACACTCTTTTATGCGGAGGAAGTATCTTATACGTACACCTACACACTACACACACACACATATACACATAGGCACGCACACACACACACCACACACACACACACGCACGGCACGCAGACACACACGCACACGCACACACACCCTCTGTGTTTGTCGAGACTCTCACACGCACACATATTCACAAACATATCTGTCTATAAAGGAGGGTGCCAACTGTAGTGTAAAATGGGTTCGTTTCCTGGAGCTTTCACAGCGAGAAAGGCCATGAAACTTTTCTCTTTGGGCTTCGCTTGGTAGAATTATCTTGTTTTGTTTTTGCCAATGGTTTTGTGTAGTCAGTCGTGAACTGGTCAACGTAGACACGTTATAGTCGTGAGCGTCCGTAAATTGTGCAGATTTTGGAGTCTTCTTCTCTTCATAATAGATCTACCGTTATGTCTGCATGTCGGTATGGGCGTTGGATGTTATTCTGGGGTTGGATTCACTAACATACGATCGGATTTATCAGAGGTCACTTACCATTGCGTTTACCAGTGATGGCAAAGTGGGATTCACGAAGAAATGGTAACTCGCATCGACGGAGTTACAGTCGTAAAATGTGGAAAGGTATGAATGAGAACGAATATCTTCACAATACAAGAGATGTATTTAACCGTATTTCTGACGACGATATAATCGAAACCGGTTAAATATATCTCTTGTATTGTGAAGATATTCGTTCTCATTCATACCTCTCCACATTTGTCAACATGAATACGTTACAGTCGTAAATCACCTCATTCTAATGGTAGCCAACAGAGGGCTCTAGTAAAGCAATCCCACCAACCAGCGAGCGCTTTACATAATCTTTTAGGTTCCTTCGGCCAATCACGTAACATGTAAACAGAACTAGACAGCGAGATTTTAACGTTCATTGTCACAACTAAAATACCCTTTAAACACATATAGAACAGGACATTAAGACATTTAATCATATCCATTATGTGACATGTTGATAGACTTCTTGGCTATTTATCGTATAAGTAAGAACCAGTACACTGTTATATTACTATATCATTGCTTACGGAAACCAAAGAAACCGCCCAAACAGCTTTTATTTATTTCGCATCATTGTTAAACAAAGAACAGATCCAAACAGTATTCATTCATCGCCATCTATCGCCAAATAAAGGAAATATTTTATGCTCATTCTTGCCCATGCGCTTTGGAGTTTGTTGTCCTTTGCCAAAGCGCCGAAAGACACGGAAGTTGCTATACTCGTTTAACGTTGGTATTGCTTGTTTATATGTCAGCAAGGTAGTTTTTTTCTATAGAATCTGTAATAATTATGTTAGAGAACAATAATTCTTTAAGAGTACACAAAAATTTCCATTCCATGCACTCTGCAGTCTAACGTAGGCCTGTCTACCTATAATTTTACGAGAATTTTTGTGCATTTTACTCTTGCAACTTATACGTAAAATTTGCAATTCTTCGCCATGTCCATATTGTGGCCTCTGTTTGCCACCATACAAATTATATCAAGTCTAAAAAGAAACCAAAACATTGATTAAATATTGATTTTTGACGAGATAACTCATGACATCGTTTTCCCAGAAGTTACCAGCGCTCCGACCACTGATAAGATTTACCATGGTAACTCAGACGGCGAGTTGTTAGTGAATATAATCGCTGTCTATTTACCATGGTAACTATAGTTACCAGTGATTTTACCATCGTAAGTGCATTAGTGAATCCGGTCCCTGGGAGCCAATGGATGCTCTGTGTACCGGAAGAAATAATCCGCCAAGCTTTCGGATATTGCATTATACGAAGCATTGGGTCTCGGTCTCTTTCTAAGACATTTAAAAGAACGTTGCAGGACACTTAAAAAAGAATCTCTTTCCCCGTCTTTTTCCTTGAAAGTCAAAGAGAAGAGGAGATGAATTCTTATTTACACAGCTTGTAACTTTCCTTTTATTCAGGCACTTTATCCTCGTCTCTCTCGGTTGCTCCTTAGCATTCATCCTGACTCCGGATTATCTCCCCATTTTACCTCTAAACTCAGCAGCTTTAAGTCATCAGTCTTTGAAAATATAATAAATCTTTGGCTTGTTATTAGTTTCGAAAATGTTTATGACTAACAAGACAATCCTGTGTTATCCCTACAAAGTATATAAGTATAACATAAGTAAAGGTATATATGAAATAAGGAACACGTAGGTCGGGATATTTCGGTTCTCTTCGTCTAACCCTTCCAGAAACATTTCCGATTGTCTGCTAAATGCTCTAAGATGATATCTTTGGGGTGGAATTGTATTTGTTCCGCGCTCTCTCATCAACTGCTGGCTCTGACGAACGGATTCTCGAATTGCTGTTTCGGAAAATTAGATGTTCTAAAAACGAGAAAGGAAACAAAACAAAGTTAATTAGTTTCGCTTTATTTTTAAACAACTAGCTGGGCGTGGACAGTTATGTATCTATCGCAATTCGTTATTTTATTGAATAAATTATCTATTTATCTGTCAGATTTTTTAGGTATTTCACCTAAACAAACAAACAAGAACGCATACACATGCTCTCTCTCTCTCTCACTCTCTCTCTCCTCTTCTCTCTCTCTCTCTCTCTCTCTCCTCCCTCCCCTCCATATCTCTCTCTTCTCTCCCTCCTCTCCTCTCTCTCTCTCTCTCTCCTCTCTCTCTCCCCCCTCCCTCACCCCCTCTCCTCTCTCCCCCTCTCCCCCTCCCTCCCCCTCTATCCCCTCTCCCCCCTCTCTCTCCCTCTCTCTCTCATATAAAGGTAGATAAAACACTCGACACATACACAAAGATAACAGAGAGAGAAAGAAAAAAAAGGGAACGATACACAAACCACGCACACGCATACACACAGGCAAAATAGATACATAGATGAATGGATAACTAGATAAATAATTAACTAAAGAGATATATAGCTAAAAAAACACTAAATAGATAGGTAGATGAATAGATGATCGATAGATAGACAGATAGATAGGCAGACAGATTGATAGATAGGAATAAATAAATTCATAAACAGATAGATGGATTGACAGATACATAGACATACAGATAGATAGATAAACAAATTAATACAAAAATAGACAGTTACACAGATATACATCCAGACAAACAGACAGATAAAAATAAAATAAAATGGATAGAGCGAGAAACACCTCCCCAGGTAGCCCTCGCGGGCGCCGCCCGTGGCCGCCCGGGCGTCGGGTCCTGATTGCTTCCTGCGCCCTAATGGCTCATCCGGCCGACCCGCTTGTTATTGTTGGCGCGGTCAGGACTTGCAATAAAGCCGCTTTTTGCGTCTCCCGCGCGTGTTTTCGACGGAGGCTTTGACTAAACAACAGCCTCGACGCCGGCGGCGCCTATTAAGGCGGCTCCTGCTCCTCCGCCTTCTTCGCGAGGGACAATGTCGCTAAACTTCGTGCTAATCCTTACATTATGGCCGGAGTTGGCCCATTCATCATCGGGCCTCGCGCTATCTGTTACCAAGTCCCTCCAACAGCGCTTAATCTCCCATTGAATAACGCTTCCTCCCTCCTTCTCCCCCTCTCCCTCCTTCTCCCCTCTCCCTCTCCCTCCTTCGCTCCCTCTCCCTCTCCCTTCTTCTCGCCTTTCTGCCTTTCCATCACCCTTCTCTTTCCCCTCTCCTCGCTTTTGATTCTCTCGACCTTTCTCTCCCTCTCTCCCTCCTCTTCTCCTTTTCTCCCTCCGTCTTTTCGTTTTCCTCCTCCTTCCTTCCCATCCTTCGTCCTTCTCCCTTTCCTGTCTCCTCTCCCACTTCTTCCCTTCCTCTGTTCCTCCTTACCTTATCTCCCTACCATCCAGCTTCTCCCCTTCCTCTTTATTTCCCTCCCTCCTCTCCCTCTTCCTCCCTTCCACATTCTTCTCATTTCCTTTCCTCTTCCCACTTTTCTCCCTCTATCCTTTTCTCTCCGTCCCGCCCCTTCTTTCCCCTTTCACTCAGGTCGTCCCCTTCTCTCCCTCCCCTTCCCTCTCTCTCCTCGCCCTTCCTACCTTTCTTCCAAGGGCGCCTCTCCCTTTACCTCTCCTCTTCTTTCCCCTCTTTCCATCCGTCCCTTTAACTTTTTTCTCTATCTCTCCTTCCCTCTTTTCTCCCCGTCCCCTCTCCTTCCACCTTCCTCCCTCTTTTCTCCCTTCCCCTCCCTCACTCCCTACTTCCCCTTCCCCTCCCTCCTTCCTTCTCCCCTCCTCCCTCACTCCTACTTCCCCCTTTCCCTCCTCCCTTCCCCTCCCTCCTTCTCTCCTTCCCCTCCCTCCCTTCTTCCTTCTCCCTTCCCCTCCCTCCCTCCTTCCTAGCCTAAGGCTGGTTACTAGCATCATCAATCAATACTCGTGTCGTTAGAAGGGAGACGGCCGCTCAACAGAGGACCGGAAGAATCCTGTTTCCCGCTGTCACTCTCCCTCTCTCTCTCTCTCTCTCGTCTTCCTTCTCTCACCCTTGAGGGGAAAAAAAGGAAAGAAAAAAATAATTGGAAGAAAAAAAATGGTATGTTCCCGACCACTTGCCGCGACACAGCATCAAAGAGAATCATCCTTAGGGGGGGTGGGAGGAGGGAGGGGGGAGGAGGAAGAAAGGGAGGAAGGAAGGAAGGGAAATGTGCATTCGATCGCCGCAGAGGCCGTCCCGAGCGGCGGTCCGGCAGGGAGCAATGATACGAGCGCTCTTGATTAAGCCCAAGGTCCCCCTCGCCGCTGGCTGCCGCTGATCGATATGGGTGGTGCGCGCGCTCGGCCCCCGCTGGCAAGGGGCTTCGGGTTTTATTAGCGGAATGTAATGACCTAATTGAGATGTGGCATTTCCTGCTTCTGTCCTTTTTTTTCCTTTTTTTTCCTTCTTGGGGGGGGAAGGGGGAGGAGGAAGACGGAAGGAGGAGGCGGGGAGGAGAGGGGAGGGGAGAGGGTGGAGGGGAAGGAGGAGAGGGCGGAAGGGTGCCCCGAGATAATACAAAGTTCATACGAGAGCTTCTCTCTCTCTCTCTCTCTCTCTCTCTCTCTCTCTCTCTCTCTC
>NW_020870406.1:84975-87475 GCF_003789085.1 Penaeus vannamei | reverse complement strand
ACTTACCTATCTATCTTCCTACATACCTACCAATCTACCAGTCAGTCTATCTATCGACCCCGCCATGCAGCGCGCACACAGTTTACAAACATGCAGCGATGTCGAGCAGCGGCAATCCGATTCCGTAGAAATTGCTAGATTACGGAGCGGAATCCGCTAACCGCTCGGCAAATCCGCTAACCGTAACAAGGGGCTGCGCTGTAACCACTGACATACATTTGACATTTGCTTCATATTTGCTACAGCTGTTCGAATGCAAAACACCGATGGCATGGAAGAGAGCGTAATGAAGAGAGAAGAGAGAGAGAAGAGAGAGAGAGAGAGAGAGAGAGAGAGAGAGAGAGAGAGAGAGAGAGAGAGAGAGAGAGAGAGAGAGAGAGAGAGAAAGGAGAAAGAGAAAGAAAGAGAGAGAGAGAGAGAGAGAGAGAGAGAGAGAGAGAGAGAGAGAGAGAGAGAGAGAGAGAGAGAGAGAGAGAGAGAGAGAGAGAGAGAGCGAGAGAAAGAGAGAGAGAAAGAGAGAAAGAGAGAGAGAATAATCCAAAATGTCATATTCGATTGTAAAGTGTTAGCCTTTTAAAGTTTAGTTAAGTTACCTGTTTTATATTTTGAGGCGGGAAACTTTGGTGAACTTAACCTGCTTCTTTAACGAAATGAGCCAGAACTAGGCACTGGGAAATAAGCAACAAGGTAAATTTACGAATCAAATCGGAGAAAAGACAAACAAAATAAAACGAAATAAGAGATAATTACGATGGTGATGATAATGAAAGAATCAAATATTAATATATAAGATAATGATGTTTCTAAGTTGTTTGGTTTCTGTTTATTTTTTACCTATAACTAAAAAAAAAAAAAAAGAATACCCATTTTTTTTATTTTCCTTCTTTTCTTCCGCCGCGCAAGATCCACAAGCGAAGCCCAAGGTCACCGAAAACCTTCCAGAAAATTCCGGTGTTTGCTTCACGCCTCAGTTTCCTGCTGCGGCGAGGGTGAAATGCGCTAGATATAGCTGATTTTCCGCTAAGCTGGCAACACTGTTTCTGGGAGGTTATGAGGTGTAATTTCAAATTTCCCGCCTCGTCGCGCGCCGTAGTTGCGCGACTCGCCGCTGTTATTTTAGTGGCGCTACTGGCCTCTGAAGTGTCTTCGGAAGCTGTGGGTCACTCTTTTTCCACTTCCAATGATATAAAATCATCTCTCATACCACAGCGTATCCTAACTCCAATAACTCATTTAGCATTAAATAGAGAAAATAAAATAGTCTCGTATGAACTATCAGCAGCGTTTCATCACAAGGTCGAACTAAAACTATTGTGATAGTAAAGATTTAGTGAGTCTGGGGTACGCAGACGATTACGTACATAAACATCACCGCAATCGCTCGTAATCCGACTGAACCGCAAATCCTCCGAACTCTCGATCATGCCGGATCATTAGCGGTCGATCTGCCACTGCACGAGGAACACGGATGCCGCGCTAGGTATTTTGATTTCAGATTTCTTTTGGTATTGAATTTCCCTTTTATTTGTTGTTGTTTGTGTCTTTCTCTTTCTATACTATCTCTCTCTGTTTCTTTCTCTGACTCTCTATGTCTGTCAGTCTGTTTCTGTGTCTCTCTCGTCATCTCTTTCTCCTGTCCTCCTCTCACTCTCTCTCTCCTCATCTCTTTTTTCTCTCTCCCTTCCTTCTCTCTCTCTCTCTCTCTCCTCATCTCTTTTTTCTCTCTCTCCTTCTCCTTTCTCTCTCTCTCTTCCCTCCCTCTCATCTCTTTTTTCTCTCTCCCTCCCTGCCTCACCTCATCATTTTTTTCTCTCTCCCTTCTCCTTTCTCTCTCTCCCTCCCTCCTCCTCCTCCTCCTTTTTCTCCCCCCCCTCCTCCCTCCCCCTCCCCTCCTCTCGCCCTCCTCTCACCCTCAGCCACTCTCCTCCCTCCCTCCCTCCCCCCCTCCCCCTCCCTCCTCTCGCCTCCTCTCACCCTCAGCCACCCTTCTCCCCACCAGACAAACCCGCCCTCCACACCCTCACCCTCCCTCCCCACCTCGCCCTCCGCCTTCGGGTCCAGCTCCTCCTTCCTCCCTTTGCTTGGGCGGCGACGGGGGCTGCAGATCACCCGCTCCCATAATGTGATAAACGTAATGGATTGACCTACTTCAAGGGGAGAAACTCCCTCTGTTCAACAGCCAATAAACAAGGAGAGTCGGTGCTTCAGGGGGGGGGGAACCTGTCCATAAAGCGGGGAATTATATTACGCAATAATTGTTCGTATCATCGCTTTGAAATTTAACCTGATTTTTTGGCATTGGTCTTTTCTCGTTTATTGTGCGGTGGTGCAAGTCATGCCATGCTGTTTATCTATCTGTTTTTATTATCAATTCTTTTAAGTGTAAATCAAGATTCATTTGAGAGGTAGGCTATGGGTACTGAATGCTTAATGTAAAAAAAAAAGAAAAAAAAGAAAGAAAAAAGAAAGAAAAAGAAGAAAGAAAGAAAAAAATATATAA
>NW_020870406.1:77475-79975 GCF_003789085.1 Penaeus vannamei | reverse complement strand
CACGAAAAGGCCTCAAGTGACTAGTCTCCGGGCTAGTGCAGTTGTGTGGCCCGCCTTCAGATCAACAAATGAAATGTTATTTTGATTTAAATCAGATCAGCCTATAATTAATTTGATTGTACTTCACTCCCAAAAGACATAAACGGGGCAGACTTTCCCAGGAATTACTCGGTCTAATTTTCTTCAAGTTACATACACACTGCTCAGTAACTTGGTACAGGGAAGAGAAACTAGTTACTACAAAGTTAAACAAAAAAATAACAAGGAGATCTAACCATATAAAAAAAAAAAAAAAAAAAAAAAAAAAAAACAAGGAGATCCAACCCTTGCGGCTGTAACGGTCACAATTTTAAAACAATCCACTTCAATTATAATCCCCATCAAATAATCACAACAGTTTCTGCTCCATGGGAAATGAAAAGGGAACAACCAAAATATCATAATTCCGTAGAATTACTTGGGAACAGAAAAGGTCACAGAGACTTGTTCCTCTTCCTCCCACGCCAACGGAACGCATAACACAACAGAAAATCGACTTATTTTCCCCTTGGAATCACTGAACAAGTTGACTGCTCTATGGCCGTGGCGTGGGCGACTCTCTCTCTCTCTCTCTATCTCTTCCTTTTCTCTCTCTCTCTCTGTATCTCTTCCTTCTCTCTCTCTCTCTCTATCTATCTCTTCCTTTTTCTCTCTCTCTCTCTCTCTATCTCTTTCTTTTCTCTCTCTCTCTCTGTATCTCTTCCTTCTCTCTCTCTCTCTCTATCTATCTCTTCCTTTTCTCTCTCTCTCTCTCTCTATCTCTTCCTATTATCTCTCTCTCTCTCTATCTCTTCCTTTTCTCTCTCTCTCTCTCTATCTCTTCCTTTTCTCTCTCTCTCTCTATCTCTTCCTTTCTCTCTCTCTCTATCTTCCCTTTTCTCTCTCTCTCTCTCTCTTCCTTTTCTCTCTCTCTCTCTCTCTACCTCTACCTCCTCCTCCACCAGGAAAGTCGGGTCGTCGCGCCAAATACCCCGGCGGGGTTTGGCGCCGGACGTCCCGAGGCAGCTACTTCCTCTGCGCACGCGTGGCACCGCTTCGTCGCCAGAGCCCCTCAATGCAAGGTCCATATAAGGAAGATCTGCGCAGCTTTGGGTGAGAAGGCCTATGACGTCACGCGGGTGTCGACCGAGAACGGAGGCGGGGAGAGAGAGAGAGAGAGAGAGAGAGAGAGAGAGAGAGAGAGAGAGAGAGAGAGAGAGAGAGAGAGAGAGAGAGAGAGAGAGAGAGAGAGAGAGAGAGAGAGAGCCAAAACACATTTCATTAATCACAATGGTTCTTGTTTACATAAGTAGTGACGCTGTACAGGAAGACCGAATAAGTAGAAATAATATCAAGTATATTAAAAGAGGTTAAAGAAAAAGAAAATAATACAAGAGGGTCATATCATTAAAAAATGGAAGAACATAGTTTGGCCTTTCATTTAAATGCCTGATGTCACTGACAATTCAAAAGATACTCCTTTAATTCAATGTTGAAAGTAATCAGTTTGGAGATGTTTCTAATAATTTGAGGGAGGGAGAAAGAAAGAGAGGGAGAGAGTGGGGAGGGAGGAGGATAGGGAGGGGGGAGAAAGAGGGAGTGAGAGAGAGAGACAGAGAAGGAGGGGTGGAAGGAAGATTGTTCCAGATCTCGGAACCTCGGATTTGCATTTGTCCTGACTCTGTGTCCCTGTATGACCTCTTGGCGTGCAAAGAGATAATCTGGCTGGTGTGAATGCCTGTTATGTTACCAATTGTTTAAAGAGGCTTTTCGGAAGAGGATAATCACCCTATATGAATTTAGGAATAGATATAGATATGTCATTTTGGCATTTTTGTTGAACTTTTAGATTTTGTAATTTGTTTATATGGAGGATTGTATGTTCATGTTTATTTATATTGTTAGAGAGAGAGAGAGAGAGAGAGAGAGAGAGAGAGAGGAGAGAGAGAGAGAGAGAGAGAGAGAGAGGAGAGAGAGAGAGAGAGAGAGGAGAGAGAGAGAGAGAGAGAAAGTCGCTCGATTATATACACCTGGATGTGCTTCTCACTACGCCGTGAGTAGATTGAGGTATAAGTGTAGGAAAATTTCACCGCACCTTTTTTTTACATACAATATTATATGCTATTATACTGGACTGAAACGAAAGCGGAAATTGGTTACTAAGATTAAATTTACGAATGCGGTTCCCCTGGTGAGCAGGTGGAGGTTTGGAGAATTACCAGGCAATTCAAATTATGTCATGAAGCAAGGAAGTCATTGCACAGTGGCAACGCCTCGGCCTCTCATCGGCAGTTCGCGCGCAGGAGGAGTTGCAATTGTCGCCTGGAGGTTGCTGCTGTGGCCGGGCACGACGCTGGGCACGGATGAGCTCAATCGAGTCAGCCGAACCGGACGAGGCTCAGCGTCGCATATCTGCCTTATCCTTATCCTTAGAAACCAGCTCTGAACGTCCGTCTTGCACGCCCGCGTTCACCCACCGAGG
>NW_020870406.1:62475-69975 GCF_003789085.1 Penaeus vannamei | reverse complement strand
ATAATGATCATGTAATAATAACAATCATAGTAATGCTGATAAATAAAATTATAATAATGATGATAATGGTAAACAACAAAACAATAACAATAATTATTATTACGATTATGGTGATAATGATAACAATGATAACGATAATGATAATAAGGATAACAATAGTGTTTTATATGATAATAACGAAATAATAATAATGATAATAATAATAATAATATGATAATAACAATAATAATAACAATAATGATAATGATAATAATGATAATAATTTGACAACACTAATGATATAAATAATAACAATAATGATAATAATAATGATAATAACAATAGCGATGAGAATGATAATAATAATGAAAATAATAATAAAAAAGAAAATAATAATAAAAAAAATCATAATTGTGATAATAAAAATAACAATAATGATATCAATTATCATGATTATACCTAAAATGATAACAACAATAATAGTAATGATAGTAACAATACTAACAATAATAACAATAATAATATTTACAATAATAATAAGGATAACAACAATAACAATGGTAAAAGCAATAACAAAAATAATAATGAAAATGTTGATAATAATAGCAATAATGACAATAATAGTAGCAATAACAATAATAATAGTGATTATAAAGTCATAATGATAATGATTGTAATAACAACAAAAACAATAAACAACAACAACATATAATAATGAAATTAGTATTTTCAATAATAATAGTGGTAATAATAATACTAACAATGATGATAATAATGGTAATAATAGCAATAATAACAAAACAACAATATCCCGATCAACAACCCATCTTTAACAGCCACTAACACACACATACTACGCCCTCCGCTCAGCCCTTTCCCCTTCGGCCGCCCTTCTGAACCCGGTCCGTCCCTTCCTCGACCCCGAGAGCCAGGGGCAAGGAGGGAAACGAGGAATTTTTACGTAATGCTCAGCCCCCGCCGGCGAGTCTCCCTTATCGGGGCGGGTCGAGGTCATCCGCGGAGAGCCTGGCAGAGGTCAGAGGTCAGAGGGCGAGGCGGGGGAGTGGGAGATAGGGTTGGGGGGGAGGGAGGGAGGGAGGAGGCGGTGGTAGTGTTAGTGGTGGTGATGATGGTTAATGGTGATAATGATGAAGATAATGATGATATATGATGATAATGGCAATGATGGTAATAATAATCATACTGATAATGATAATCATACTGAATGATGAAATATAAAACAATAATGATAAGAAAGATAATATTCATAATAAGGATAACAATAATGATAATAATAGCAATAATAATAATCATAGTAGGAATAGTGATAATGAGAATCATGATATCAATAATCATTATAATTATAACGATGATAATAATGATAACAATAACAACAACAACAATGATGATGATAATAATGCTAATAACAATGATAATAATAATAAAAGTAATTGTAATAATGATGATATTGATAATAATGATTATAATAAAGATAATGATAATAATATCAATAACAATAATGATGATAATGATAATGATAGCCATAATGATAAGGATAATGATAATAATAATAATGATAATAATAATAATAATGATAATAATAATAATAATAATAATAATAATGATGATGATGATGATGATAATATAATATGTAATATAATAATAATAATAATATAATAATAATAATAATAAATAATAATGATAATGATAATGATAATGATAATGATAATAATAATAGCAATAACGATAATCATAATAATAATAGTAATAATAACAATGATGATTATAATAATTATAGCAACAAAGATGATAAAATTAGTTATAATAACAATAATACAAATAAAAGCAGCAACATCAACAATAATGATAATGATAACAATGATGATAATAACAACAATAATGATGATAATAATAATGATAAGAATAATGATAAAAGTAATAATGATTATGATAATGATGATATTCACCATCACCAGCATAATCATACCCATCATAATAACAGAAATAACATAAATGATAACATTTTTCATGAAAACCACAAAATATCGAAATTAACAGGATTTTTTCACGCTGGAGAAATCCTGTCAGTCAAGTCAATCAAGTCAGTCAGTCAAGGTAATTATGCTTTTTGAAACTGATCAGCTTTGTACTTCTAATTAAAGTATACCTTGCAGTAAGTGTGGGATTTGTTACATAGAAAGTGCTCAAGTTTCTGCTTTTTGAAACTAATCAGCTTTGTAATTTATAATTAAAGTATACCTTGTAGTTAGCAAGTGTGGGATTTGTTACATAGAACGTGCTTAGGTTTCGGTGGTGTGTTCTTGTGGCTTTAAGGTGTTTGTAACTCTGTCCACTTTAAACAATATGTAATATCTTTGTGGCTAAATAAACGTTTTGAATCTGAATCTGAATCTGAACGATGGGGTTTTGCGTGTGTGTGTTCGAGCGAATGTCCAAGTTGGCATGAATTCGTATGTCTTACGTGTGGCTTGATTTTTCTCTGATTTGTATATTTTTTTCGTGTGTGTGTTTCCTCATGGGTACTGTAAATGGATGGAATGGATTAAGTGGATGCGGATGAATATGTGTGGATAAGACGATATTATAATCTGTGGATCAGTCTAATTTTCTCAGGTGAATGTAATGTGAAGCGTTTCCTTTTCCTTTTACGTATATTCGTGGCGGCTTCAGAGTAAATAATAGATGGATAGATAGTCAACACAAGTAAGTAGATAATCTATCAAAAAGAAACAAGCAAATGATGCAAAAAAAGATAAAGAAAGGGAGATTTCCAGACAACGAGAGCGTTCCTCTCCTTCACCCTAATTACCCCGCGACCCGAGGACAAGCAGGCGCCGCTCTCGCACGCAGGACAAGCATGTTCCCCGGAGAAAAGTGCTCCCGGTTCCCCCATGTCCTTACAGCGCCTTCCACTCTCCTTACGCCGAGGAAAACACTCTACACGAAAACCGACTCCCGCCTTATTTATTTACCGCCCCCCCCCCGCCTCCCTTCAGGAACGTGAGCGCCTTAGCAATCCCAGAAGCGGCCGCCGCAGGGAGGAGCAGGTCGCGGCCTAGTTCCTGTGCCTTCCGCGGCCGACAAACACCCGGGAAGAGGGTATGACGGCCACACCACGCAGCCGGTATTTTGGCCATACCACGCAGGCGGTGTTGTGGCCCCGGGCGCCCCCGTCCGCCCGCCTGTCCTCGCGGGCGCTCTTCGCTTCGCTTTCCTGGGTAACCAACATCCATTTTTACTCACCTGATTTCTGGGAAAACTTTCCTCTTTTCTTGGGTTATTTACCTTCGGTCTTTCTCCCTTCGCTCGGTTTCTTCGAAGAACTGTTGGATTTTTTTTCTTACTTTTTCGAGGTTCTCCGGGTTCTACCTCCCTCGAAGGGCGGCGTCCAGGGGCGGTTCGGGCCGCCGCGAAGCCCCGAGAGGGACTCCGGCGACTGGAGGGCGACGGCAACTGCGACTAGCGGGGAAAATATCCGCAGGCGACTTGGGACTTCTCGCTCTTACGTCACTCATTATGAGGATGTTCTGGATGTGACGGCCTCCCCCCCCCCCTCTCATCCCCTCCCTCCGTCCTTCCTTCTCGTCCCTCCCCCGTTACCTGCTCCCTCCCCCTCCGGCGCTCTTCCGCCTTCCTTCCCAACTTCCCTCTTGCTTCCTCTTTCGTCTCCCTCACTTCCCTCTTTTTCTTTCTCTTCCTCCTTCTCCTTCTCCTCCTCTTCTCTCCCCTCCTCCCCTGCCCTCCGTTCCTCTTCATCCTGCTCCTTCTCCTCCTTCTGTTCAACCATCGCCACCACCTCCTCGCCTCCTCATTTCTCGTCCCGCCTCGTCCTCCTCCTCTTCCTCTACTCCTACTCTCCCACCATCTCATCCTCCTCTCACTCCTCCGCCAGCTCGTTCTCTCCTCCTCCTCCTCCAGTTTCTCTCCCTCCACCACCTCGTCCTCCGCATCCTCCTCCTCTTCCTCCACTTCCTCCTCCTCCGCCACCTCGTCTTCCTCCTCCTCCACTTTTTCTCCCTCCGCCACCTCGTCCTCCTCTTCCTCCTCCTCCACCACCCGTCCTCCACCACCTCGTCCTCCTCCTCCTCCCATCACCTGTCCTCCTCCTCCTCTTCCTCCACTTCCTTCTCCTCCACCACCCGTCCTCTTCATCCAATTCCTCCTTCCACCACCTCGCCCTCCTCCTCATCTTCCTCCACTTCCTCCTCTCCTCCTCCACCACCTTCCTCCTCCTCCACCACCTCGTCCTCCTCCCCTCCTCCTCCTCCTCGTCTTCACCCACCTCGCCCTCCTCCTCCACCACCTCCCTCCTCCTCCCTCCACCAATCCTCTCCTCCTCGTCCTCCTCCTCCCCTCCACCACCACCTCCTCGTCCTCCTCCTCCACCACCTCGTCCTCCTCCTCCAACGCCTCGTCCTCCTCGCCCTCCTGCTCGTCCTCCTCTTCCTCCTCCCCACCTCTTCCTCCTCCTCCACCACCGTCGTTCTCCTCCTCCACCACCACCTCCTCCTCCTCCTCCTCCCCACCACCTCTCCTCCCACCTCGTCCTCCTCGCCCTCCTGCTCGTCCCTTCCGTGCGTCCTCAAGCGGCAAAGGGAAGCAAGCAGCCGTGGAAGCATAATCTTTTCTTGTCGGGCGGAGGAGGGGCGGGGGGGGGGGGGAGAGGATTCAATAGTCGACTTAATAGCTTTCCGTAAGTATAAAATTGACAGTGAGAGGGAGAGAGGAGGAGGGGGGGAGCGAGGGAGAGAGAGGGTGGGGGGGGGGAGGAGAGAGGGGGAGGGAGGTGAGGGGGGAGAGGGAGAGAGGAGAGAGAGAGAGGGGGGGAGAGAGAGGGGAGAAGGGGGGAGAGAGGAGGAGAGGGAGAGAGAGAGGGGGAGAGAGAGGGCAGAGGGAGGGAGGGAGAGGGGGAGAGGGGGGAGAGGGGAGAGAGAAGGGAGAGAAAGGAGAGTGAGAGAAAGGGGGGAGAGGGGGAGAGAGTGGAGGGAGAGGGGGGAGAGAGAAGGAGAGGGGGAAGAGAGAGATAGGTTGATAGATAGATAGAGAGAAAGAGATATCGATAGATGGATAGATAGATAGATAGATAGATAGAGATACACAGACAGATAAATAGATAAATAGATAGATAGATATAGACAGACAGACAGATAAACAGATAGATAGATAGATGGAGAAAAGAGCAATAGAAGGATAGATGGATAGATAGATAGATAGATATAGATAGACAGCAAAATAAGTAGATGGTTAGATAGATAAATAGATAGATAGACAGATATAGATAGACAGCAAAATAAGCAAATAGTTATATAGGTAGATAGATAGATAGACAAAGATAGGGAGAGAGCGATAGGTGGATAGATAAATAGATAGGTAGATAGAAAGAGAAAGAGATGGATAGATAGATAGATAGATAGATAGAGAGAGAGAGAGAGAGAAGAGAGAGAAGGGGGGGGGAGTAAGAAAAAGAAAAAAATAAATAGATAGCGAGGGAAGGAAAGACAGATAGATAGACAGATATATGGATAGATAACCAGAATAGCCCAATAGAAGGAGAGAGAAAAATGACGGAATAGAAAGACCCAAACAAAAAAAAAAAAAAAAAAAAAAAAAAAAAAAAAAAAAAAAAAAAAAAAAGGTCAAGGCCTTAATAGACGCTCCCATCTAACCCCCCCCCCCCGCTCCCTGACCCCTAAAAAAATAGGGAGACAAGCAAACAATCGAAGAAAAAAGGTCAACCCTGCTTCCTGGAAAAACAAATCAGAGAACCTGCCAAGTTTCCCCGTGTAATCAGGGCGGGAATATTGGTCATAAAAAGAGAAAAAAGAAAAGGAAAAAATCGTGTTTGAGTTCGCCGTTTTGGCGGTCATTGTAGTCATCTGTTATGTATAAAAATATTCAAAAGAAAAAAAAAATCTTAGTGTTCATAAAAAGAAATAAAAATGCGTTTGAATTGTTTCATCAAGAAAGGAAAAAAATGTCAGTGTTCTTCAAAACAATTAGAGAAATAAAAATCGTTTGAAATGAGTTTGAGCTGGTTTTTTGTCACTGTTTATAAAATAAAAAAAAAAAAAAAATTGCAATGTATATAAAATAAGAAAGAAGAGAATCGTTAATGTTCTTTAAAAAGTTAGATTTAAAAAATCATGTTTGATTCCTCGTTTGGCGGTAATTTTATTCGTTTATAAAAAAAATATCATTGTTCATAAAAAAACGAAAAGAATTGCCATTGTTCATAATAATAAGAAAAGCGGAAATTCTATCGTTGTGGAGAAGAGTCTGTGGCGGTGATGAGTGATATGATGATGATTGATGATGATAATGTGATGATAAGGATGATAACAATATTGAAAAGAGTAGCAACAGTACTGAGAGTGATAGTGATGATGGCAGTATTAATGATATTGCTAATGATAACAACAGATGATGATGAATATCGATGATGATGATGATGATGATGATGATGATGATGATGAAGATGATGATGATTATGATGAGTGATGATGATGATGATTATGATTGATGATGATGATGATGTATGATGATGATGATGAGATATGATGATAATATAATAATAATATAATAATGATAATAATAATTGATAATAATAATAATAATAATAATAATGATGATACGATTCGTGTGTTTTTCTTGTCCTTCCCGCTCGTTGTTCCTGTTGCATGATAATGAATATAATAATCACAAGGATAATAATAGCAATAATGATAATAGTAATAACAAAAATTATAACGGTAATGATAATGATAGCAATAATGATAATGATTATAATGATAATAATAATAGTAGTAGTAGTAGTAGTATGTTAGTAATAATAATTATACAAGAATGGATGATAAACAAACAATAATAATAATAATAATAATAATAATAATAATAACAATAATGATAATAATGATAATGATAATATAATGATGATAATGATAATAATTATGATAATAACGATAATAACAACAACAACAACAATAATAGTAATAACAAAAATAATAATGATAATGAAAACAAACATGATGATAATAATATTAACCAAACTACTACCAATAGTAATAATAGAGAGTATAATAATGATGATTCTAATGACCATACTACCACAACCGCCACTAATAACAGCAACCAGCAATTAAAAAATGAGAATAATAGTACTACTAATAAAACACGTAATGCAACAACTGTAAACAACAGCTGTAACGACGATGAGAGTAAAAATGACAACGAAAATAACGAAAATAACAACAATAATAAGAAGAAGGGTAAAATATCCCTCCATAAAGATCGTGTAATAGAAGACAAAGAGATCGTTCGCGGATTAGGCGAGGGGAGCGCCGGACACCAGACGCCGCCGATATAAAACACGTAAAGATCAATACGCAGATTAAAAAAAAAGCCTTTCAGGGGGTGAGAAAAGCATCTTGAGGTGGGAGCTAAATGGAGGATATGCAATTAGTGCCTTGAAAGTCGAGGGAAATCGAATTAGAGGTGGTGTTT
>NW_020870406.1:44975-47475 GCF_003789085.1 Penaeus vannamei | reverse complement strand
TTTCCTCCTCCTTCTCCCTCGCTCGTCTTACTCTCTCTTTCCCATTTGTTTTTCCCCTCTCCTTCCTCCGCCGTCTCTCTCATTCCTCTGTTTGTTTTTCCTTGTACCTCCCTTTTTTCCTCCCTCCCTCTTTATCCCTTTCTCTCTCATTCTTTTCTCTCTCTCTCTCTCTCTGTCTCTGTCTCTCCCTCCTTCCTCCCCCTCTCTCCTCTCTCTCTCCCTCATCCCTCTCTCTTCTCTCTCTCTCTCTCTCTCTCTCCCTCCCTCCTCTCTCTCCCTCTCTCTCTCTCTCTCTCTCTCTCTCCTCTCTCTCTCTCTCTCTCTCTCTTCTCTCTGCTCTCTCTCTCTCTCTCTCTCCTCTCTCTCTCTCCTCCCTCCTCTGTCTCTCTCCCTCCATCCCCCCCTTCTCTCTCTCTCTCTCTCTCTCTCTCTTCTCTCTCTTCTCCTCTCTCTTCTCTCTCTCTCTCTCTCTCTCTCTCTCTCTCTCTCACACCAACCCATCTCTCAACGTACAAGTACACAGCCACAAACCACACAGCCACAAACGCACACAGCCACAACGCACACAGCCACAAACGCACACAGCCACACACGCAGCCACATCCATATTTATGACCCGGCTGATCCCGTAATGAGTCTACGTCGTTCCCCCCGCAGCCCCGAGATCAGCTGATCGCGGGCTCTGCGGTCGGCCTCGTCTTCTTTGCCGCGCGATCGAGCGTATTGATGTCCGATAGGGCGCCTCGTCGAACCACCGGGCGTGCGTGCGGCGTGCGTGCGTGCGAGCGGCGTGCGGGCGTGGCGTGCGGGCGGGCGTGCGGGGTAGTTTGGCTGTGTGTGTGTTGTGTAGTAACTTTGGGTGTGTGTGTGTTGTGTACGTACCTGGTGTGTGTGTGTTGTGTACGTACCTTTGTGTGTGTGTGTTGTGTACGTACTTGGGTGTGTGTGTGTTGTGTACGTATTTGGCTGTGTGTGTGTTGTGTACGTACTTGGGTGTGTGTGTGTTGTGTACCGTACTTACGTGTGTGTGTGTGTACGTACTTGGGTGTGTGCTGTTGTGTACGTCTTGGGTGTGTGTGTGTTGTGTACGTACTTGGGTGTGTCGTGTGTGTTGTGTATCGTATTTGGCTGTGTGTGTGTTGTGTACGTCACTTGGGTGTGTGTGTGTTGTGTAACGTACCGTAGCGTACTTAGGTGTGTGTGTGTGTTGTGTCCGTACTTGGGGTGTGTGTGTGTTGTGTATCCCGTACCCTGGGTGTGTGTGTGGTGTTTGTGTAACGTACCTGGGTGGTGTGTGTGTTTGTGGTACGTACCTGGGTGTGTGTGTGTGGTTGTGTAGCGTACCTGGGTGTGTGTGTGTTGTGTACGTACTTAGATGTGTGTGTGTGTCCCGAGGTATACGGTAAGTATGTTTGAAAGTGTGCTGTGTATGTTTGTGTGTGATAGTTGTGTTTACGTGTGTGTGTGTGAACCGTATGTGCGTTGCGTTTGTGCGTTTGTGTGCGTGGACGTATATGCATATTGGAGAATATTTGTTAAGGAAAATGTAAGCGGTGAAGGTAAATAACTCGGTAGGTTATGAAACACAATCCAGAAGGTAAATAGATAGCTTATAGGTTCCTGGATTGGTCGATAGACAGTTGGATATGGCGATAGACAGAGAGGGAAAGGCGGAGCGGAGGGGGAGATAAGACCAACTTATAAAGGATTTAGATGCACATGCATAAATACACACATGCATGCTTAAGTAGCGCCACTTGCTACGATATCTCACTCTCTCGCTCTTCTTCCTTCCCTCCCTGCTCCTCACTCTCTTCCTCTGTTCTCTCTCTATCTCTCTCCTCGCTCGCTCTCTCTTTTTCTCTTCTCCTCAATCTCGTTTCCTTCTCGTCTCTCAAGCTCGCTTCCTCTTTCTCTTTCTTCTCCCTCTCATCGCTTTCTTTTCTCTCTCTCTCTTCATCTTTCTTTCTCCTTTCTTTTCCCCCCCTCTCTCCATCCTCTCTCTCTCTTCTCTCCTCTCCTCTCGTCTCCTCTTCTCTCTCATTCTCTCTCTCTCCTCTCCTCCCTCTCTCATCCTCTCTCCTCTCTCTCTCCTCGATTCCTCTCTCTTCACTCGATGCGATATCTGTCAAGACGTCTTCCTTTTTTACCGTGTGGTTTTGGAAAAAGTATATGTCTTTCTCTATTTGTTAACCCATCTGTCTATCTTTCTATACGTCCGTTAGTTCTCTCTCTCTCTCTCTCCATCTTTCACAATCTTCATCTTATCTATCTATATCAGTCCCATAATATCTATCCATATTTCAGAAGTGGTCGGAGGATAAAAATCCCATCTCAATTGCCGCCCCCCCCCCCCCGCACCCCCTTCCCTGCAAACACCTTCCTTCCCGAGTCGGCGCTTGGTATACCCCATGTGTCAGCCACAGGCTGGACGCGCCGCCCGACCCAGGTCAGCTCTTCCGGGTGGGGATGGGGTGGGGTGGGGGGCGTTACCGCAAGT